>JANIJU010000003.1:828882-845794 GCA_025504685.1 Leucosticte australis | reverse complement strand
GCCCCCACCCTGAGCCCCCCTGGGATGGGACTGTGCCCCCACCCTGACACACAGGGGTCAGGGCATGCTCGGACTCTGGCAGTGGTTTGTTTTGTATTACCGCATGGTTTTTTGACTTTTTTTTTTTTTCCTAGTAAAGAACTGTTATTCCTACTCCCATATCTTTGCCTGAGAGCCCCTTAATTTCAAAATTACAGTAATTCAGAGGGAGGGGGTTTGCATTTTCCATTTCAGGGCAGGCTTCTGCCTCCCTTAGCAGACACCTGGCTGTTCACACCAAGACAGTGACTCACGGACACTGTCGGGCAGCCAGGAGGCTGTGAGAGAGCTGCTCCAGCTGAGATCTGCAGAGGGGGCACTGGGAACAAGCCCTCAGCTGCCACTCACAGCTGGGGGGACTGGAGGGGCCAGATGTGGAAGCTTCCTCCTTGGACAAGCCCCACTTCAGTCTGCCTGCCACCGGAGCTGGAGGAGCTTCGCTTTGCAGCACAAGTGTTTGGATAAAAAGGAAGCATTGCTGAATAAAACAAGGCTGCAAGATCTCACTTAGAAAATGAAACTCATACTGAGACTTTCTGCCCCTGGCCCCCTTTTGCCTTCCTATTTTTCCACCTCTGCAGGAGCCAGTGGGAGTTTTATCCTCGTGAGCCCTTTCTGTCCCCACCAAGGCTCCTGCTCCCTGTGATTCTCTGCCTCATCACTTGTGTGTTCATTGTTTGCAACAGGAGAATCCTGCTCTGCTCCTCTCAGTCACATTTAAAAACCAAAATGTAAACATGAGCATTCTGCTGTTATTTAGGGCAAAAAGAAAAATTTGCTGGCTTGCGGGTGTCTGAATGAAAAAAAAAAAGAAAAAAGAGGAGGGGTATGGAATAAAAAGAACAGAAATGTAAACAAAACAATCTGGAATACCTAAAGCTACAGTTCATATTGTGCTGGTTTTGGATGATGAGCAGCACAGGTTTGGCTGCTCTTGCTCAGGGTGGTAAAAACAGGGGAGTATGTGTCACCTCACCTGGGGATGGCTTGTTCCCAAAGTTTTATCTGTGCCTTGACAGCTCCTCAAGGCATTCATTAGCTCCCTGTGCCCTCCACAAAGGGCTGCAGATCTGACACTACCACGTGTACATTTACTTGAAATATCAGTGAGGCTTCTGTAGTGTATGACCCAAGTTTTAAGAGCAATTAATTCTTTTTAAAGAATTGTTTAGAATGGTTTCAACATAACAAAACCACTTTATGAAAGCCATCCTCACTGAATAGGCTGATTCATTAATTTTAATTATTCTGTTTTTTGCTCACAGATAATTCTACATTAAATGCTGTCCATGCTTAGATAAACTTTAAAAAAAAATAGAAATATAGCAACACTAAACCATCCCCAAGTGTGGTTTTGACACAGCTGCAAGGCAGTGGAAGCACAGCCCAGCACAGACCTTCCAAACCCCAGCCAAGGATTTTCTAGAGCAAAGAGAGCAAACACAAGGCCCTGAACCATTTGTTTGGCTAACTCCTGCTTCCCTGGTTCATGCACTAAGCCTGACCCACGTTCCTACACGCAGCTGAGCAGCAGGCTGAGCCAGCCAAAGGGCTCCAGAGGGAGGCAGGGAGGGTAGGGAAAAGTGAAGTGGGATGATGCTTGCCAGAGCCCTGGAGCAGATGGCTGTGTGTGAGTCCTGCACCAGTGCACAAGGCATCAGGACAGCAGTTTAGGCCCTGGTGAGTCAGAGAGCACCAAGGCTGTGCTGCAGAAGTGGTCAGGAGCTGCAGCACCAAAGCAGGTCTGCAGCACCATCTCCCAGCTGACAGAGAAATAAGGACACACTTTGCACAGCCATTGACTCTGATTCTCTTTGCAGCCAGTGATGAGGAAATGGCATTTTGCCAAAAGGGAGGGTGTGTGATTGGTCACCTTTAGTGGTGGTGTGGGCTGCTGATGACCACAAAGATCTTGGGACACTGCAAGGAGAACAGTCTCTGCACAGAGAGAAATTGCTCATTTGGAGTTTTTGCAGCAAAACCAAAATTACAGCAGGTAGAGGGAAAACTATCAAAATTTCACATTTGTCTTTGCAAACATCCACTTATTTTCACTTCTTTACACTTATTCTCTAAGCTGGGGGGTTTTTTTTGTTCGTTGTTGCTTAGGTTTTGTTTTTTGTTTGGTTTTTGTTTGTTTATTTTTGTTTTGTTGTTGGTGTTGTTGTTGGTGGTGTTGTTTGGAGTTTTTTTAGAATATGATCTACCCTTTCTTTTGAGAATCAAACCTGCTCTTGGCTGCTCATGAAGATGAAGGATATCTCAGCCAAGGCTGTTGAGTATCCAGAGAGCAATGCAAATGCCTTAAAAGGTATAAAAGGTTTTGCCAGGCCTGTTGTTCTTAAAGAATTTCAATGCTTCCATCATTTTATCATTTTGGAAATTGAATCAGGATTCCCTCACCAGACACTGGTGGCTCAGGATCTGCAGTTTGTGTTGTTACTGTAAAATAAGCTTGGAGCTACTGCTCTCCCAGGACTCTACATCTTTACTGCCAACATTTCACATTGTTTGGCCAGACAGTAATTCTTCACTGGTCCTCCTTAAAGTAGTCCTGTCCCATATTTTTTGGCAGTAACTAGTCAGTCTTTTCTGGTTTGCTCAGGCCTGTACTTTCTCTCTCCCTAGTCTCACAAGTAAACAACACAAAAATCTCATTATATGCTCTGCTGCTGTAGCATTTCTGACTTTCCAGGCCAAAGCTCTTGCATTTTGAATTATTTGCTATATTGGAAGAACAACCAACTAGGAGAGCTAAAGAATTAAAATCTGAACCTCTGCCATGGAAAAAATAAATGGTAGTGAGAGACCAGGAAGTGCAGGTAACAGCTTCTACTTTGAAAATGCACAATGAACTATTACTCATTATTTTTGTCCTCTACATATTTTTACTGGTATTTTTACAATACCAATTGTAAACATGATGCAAAAGCAACTGCAAAAAAAATCAGTGAAACTACTTGTAGTCATTGCCTAACATAGATAGAAGTTTCCACATTTCCACAATCACATAAATTTTAATTAGCATAGAGGATCAGCTCAAGTCATAGAAGACATTCAATATGAACTGGAACACAATGAGCACCTAGAGTAACACAAAACTGTAATAAAAGTCTGCTGTCACTTCTGTTACAGCTCAATATTTGCTTGATTCTGACTTTAATTTAACAGGGAGTCAAAACTTGGTGTACATAGGCTGCTCCCAGTAACTTGAAATGATTAATCACTCCCGTGATACCAAGATAGATTTCAGTAATCTCTTCTGGGCTGTTCAGCTTTTCAAACAAACCAATTTTCCCACTTACACCTCTTACTGAGTTAATTCTCTAGCAAACTTAGCCTCTACGAAAATTAAACCCTTTAGATGGGAAAAGGGAATTGATTTCACATAAGAGAGTTTGACATTGCTGCAGTTAGCTTTTGAGATGAAGTATCCTTTATTAGCAGCCTGAAGTGACAAAGCAGTCTGCAAGAGCCGTGAAGCACCATCTGCACAAGGTGTACAAAAGTCTCTCTCCCTCCCTTCCTGCCTTCCTTCCCCCCTTCCTTCCCCCCTTCCCTTCTTTCTCTTCTCTCTTTCTTGCTCTCTCTCTCTTTTTCCCTTCCCTTCCCAGAACTTCCTGGAACTTCCCTTCCCTATTTTCAACACTCCTCTGCATCCATGTCAAATTCTCCCAGCACATTTCCCACCTGGCAGCCTAAAGCATATTTTCTCTATGATATTGCACAAACCACTTGTTCTTCTTGCCCTCCCTCCCCTGCCAACACCATTTTGCCATCACGGACCAGACCCATGGACGTGGTTTCCCGCGCACAATTCACCACGAATAAATGAATGGATTAACTTCTGCATGAAAGCAGGAGTTGTTTACCACAGGCAGAGCAGCAGGGCAGGGCTGCCCGTGGCAGGAGCAGTGTGAGACACTGCCCGCTGTGAGTTTGAGGGGGTACCTGTGAGTGTTTGGAGACCCAGTGGCGCAGGACGTTGAGGACGCGGTTGGTGGCGGCCCTGCGGATGATGAACTCCTTGTCGCACGTGCGCTCCGAGTTGTTGAACCCTGCACACAAACAAACCCATGCTGCAGTCAAAGGGATGGGGAAGATTTAAAATACATAAGAATTAAAATACAATAGAGGTGACTTGGGTAAACTGAAGGCTTGCAGGATATTTCTGTGCCATAAATGGAAAGGCACCCGACAGACGGTGAAATGTGAATATCTAGACCAAAGAAATTGTGCAGCATCAGTGCAACACAGCCTTGCCCATCACAACACAGACACCTCCCAGGGTCAGCACTCAGCTTTAGAAAGGTGAAGAATAATTGCAATTAAATTTCGAGGCCTCCCTTCAGCATGGAAGAAATAAAATAAAGTGTATCAAGAAATAAAGTGAATGAAAAACCCCTGAAAACAAAGAAGGAATTTTTTTGTTTGTTTTTCAGTACGGAAGACATTTACAGCAAGGAAAAGGACCAGACCAAAGCTAGGCCTGTACTCAAACAGATTTGAAAAGTCAGTGTGACTTAGGAGAGGGAAACAGGTAAATTTCAGAACTAGTAAAGAACAAGGGGAGGAGAACAGTTTAAACACAGAGGAGAAAAAGGTCAGCATGAGAAATCTTCCTTCTCAAGAGCAGTATTGTACAGGCTCTAGAAATCAACACTTCAAATAACTTATTTGGGTTTTTTTACCACCAATGACAAGAAAATGGGAAGATACATGGAAAACACATTTATAGACCCAGATGCCTGAAAACAAACATTTTCCAGGTGCAGCATTTCCCCACTCATGTGTCATGGACAAATTCTTTTTTTTTTCCCTTTTTTTTTCAGCAATATTTACTTATAAAGAAATAGTTTTAATAAAAAAAAAGAAACTTTCTCCCTACATTCATATTACTGCTTCTCTTTTGATTTGGCTGTAGCTATATAAAAAATAAAATCCATATGCTAAAATGATTATTATATTATTATTTTAATAATAATGAAATTGCTACACTAAGCCCCTGAATGTCTTTTTGACAATGATAACTCTGAAGACAGGCCTGAGAAGCTTGCATTTTTCTCAGTTTTTGTCAGATTTGCTCTTGCACTGTGCTGCTCTCCATTCCACTTATTGCACAGTCCAGGAACAGCTGGGAACACCCTCCCATATGACCTGTACTTTACTATTTTTTTGGCATAAAAGCTGCTCAAAAGCCCATGTTGTATTATAAATAGCACAGGCAGATTAAAGTTCTATTTCTTCTGTGATAAACCCATTGGAGGGTGTTCTGGAGGCTTGTATTAGTTTTGCTCTATTCTTACAACAGGCAATCCAGAAAGGCTGAATTCCTGCTCTGTAATTTTGGCAAGATAAGCAAGACAGGAAGTGTTTAACTGCAGTCTCACATCTTTTACTGCAGATTAGACCTCAACCCCACATGGATTTTCTATCTACACTTACATTTCATTGGCATTTTTAAACTATAGCCTATTACACTGTAGATGGCACCTAAGATTCAATATGAAAGATAGTTTAATATTGAAGCATTTTAAGCAGGTTTTTTTGCCCATAAAGAAAAAAAATAAAGAAAATCTCCAAGGCTTTTTTCAGCAAAAGGTAACACAGGCAACATTTTGTATGTTAATTTTCTATGCCTTTCACAGTTAACCTATTGCAGAAGCAATTAGGAACAGCCATTATAAACTGTTCAATTAGCCACTTAATTGCAGCAATGAAAGTCACAATGAAAATTATATATTAAAGCAGCAAAGTCTTTACCAAGGTAACATTAAGGAAAAGAACTTCAGTAAGCTGGGAGGAAAAGAGAGAGAAGTCTACAGAGACAGTTTTCAGTGAGCTACAAAAAAAATAAAAAGAAGGAAGGAAAAAATTAAAGCCTCCAGAGATCACTTCAGCAAACCTGTATGGCCCTCAGAATTTCATCAATTTTTAAGCAGTAATTAGCTTGCTGCAAAGAATGAGGCACACGTTCACCCAGATCCACATTCTCTGCACTTCATGTTGATGTGCTGAACCAATAAATGGAGATCTCCATTTGTGTGAGAGAGGAACTGAGCTGAGCACAGCTGGCCCCTCCTGTCAGGGACTTGTGCAAACCTCCAGGCTGAGCCCCCCAGCTCCTTCCACCCCTCTACAAATCTTGATGTGCGACAATAACAAATAATTTAATTGGGATTCTGGGTGGACCTGCCCACGTCCAGACCTGATGGTGAAACAACCTGAAACACTCCATGGTAAATATCTGTTCCTCTCCTGAAGGAAGCAATCTTTCCACATTAGAAATGCCAGCAGTATTTCTAATTATTAATCATCTAAGTGGGCAGCTGCCTCAGTGAGTGCTACCTTCAAGAAATGTTTTTCACCATTATCTGTTGAAATTAATATGCACTGGTGCCACAAATAGTATCTTCACATAATGGTGATACAGAACTTTTACCACAGGCTGTCAAACACAAAGTTAACCTGACAGCATTGCTAGTTTCACTGAATTACTTCTTTCAGTACTATTTAATCGCTCTGTTAATGTACTTGTCTTCAGACTGTGTTATGCAAAAAATCCAGTCTCACCTTCACATGTTTTCTGTAGTGCACTTCAATAAAAACCTGGTATTTTTATAGCTTCCTCTATTACCAAAGATTAAAAATATAGGTGCTGAATAGACATAAATCTCCACATTGAACACTTTATCAAAAAGCCAATACTTTTCTAGCTTCCACGATTACCAAAGATTTAAAAAAGTATGTGCTGGATAGAGAGATGAATTACAGTATTGCACCTTTAAAATCCACCTCACCCCAGAGGAAATGTTTTATCACAGTAACTTCTGCACCATATACTTTAAAGAAATTAAACATGCACATTTTATTTCCTATTTCAGTTAAGATGTCAAAACCTCTCCCTCCAGTTACAGCATTTCTGTATCCAATAGGTGTCCCTGCCCATGGCAGGGGGCTGGAACAAGATGTCATTAGGGCTCCTCCCAAACCAAACCATTCTAAGATTAGCCTGAGATTAATAAAACAGCACATGATTCCTGACCATAGTAATTAACTTGTCCAAAACTTTGATGGTATAATAATAATATCCACTTTTAAGGGTATATCTACACAAAGAGAAATCTGTTCACAAGAACTGGTGCAAGTTGTTCATAGTCCTGAAGTTTCTGGTGTCTTTCCCAGCAAAAAAATTCAATTCAGAGGCTGATTTGATGTGGCAGTCTCAATGAACCACCCTGGAGTCTCTCACTGAAGGTGTGTTAGCACCCAGCAATTAGAGAAAATCACAATCCAGACTTTGGGGAGACCCCAGCAAGCCCCAGACAGTCCCAGGGATGTGGAAAGAGAACATTCAGGGCCCACCAGGTACGTGACAAATAATAATATCCATCAGATATTATCAAAATAATAAATAATAGAATCTGATAGCCATCTGGTAATATCCACCAGATAGACCCCAGAGTTGTAGGCCAGCTTCACCACTCAGCCTGGCTTGATTCCTGACCCCTTCACAAACAGCAGGGCTGCTTTCTGACCTGCATAAAGAACAAATAACAAAAACCCCAGGCTTGGGGCACAGCAACTTTCATCCCCAGATTACAACTGAAAAGGCCTCTCCAATAGATGCAGCACAAAAGAAAAGGCTTCCCACTGCATAAGAAGCCCCCAAAAAGGGAATACATCTTTCTTACCTCCACGTACCTAAAAAAGTTTGGATGAGTGTTTGTAGATTCCCATCCTTGCTGGTCAAGCATTCTCAAGTAGGTAAATGGGTTTCACACATTTGCACAGAAACATGTCAGAAAGGGAGTATTGTAGTGTTGGTAAGAAACCTAAACTGCCAGCCATCCTGCCCTCCTCCATTTTTTAATTTATGATATTGGGCTGTCATACAGTAGCCAGCTGAAGAATGGCAGAGCTGGAAAAGGAAACTGTATGAACTCTGGTGAAAAGAAGGATGAAGGTGATGAGATCCCATTCAATGTGTAAAAAAAACGTATTTGCTCAATAATATAGTCCTTTTTTTTTTTTTCAATGATTATTGAATGATCTTAGACTTTTTTCCCAACCTAAACCATTCTGTGGGGTTTTATATGAGCAATCTGAGGCTTGAGAGCACAAACTGTAACATTTAGCAGCAGTCTCCTGTTCATACGAGAGGAATATTTAATCATTCACTATGCCAGGCTTTGAGTTTGTTCCACAAAGGGTTCCAAACTAACTCAGCATCAGAACTGACTGTTAGGAACCAGGAGCAATCCAGAGTCCAACGCATTTCAGGCATTTAATTTCACTTTCACTGGTCCTTGGAACATATGAACTCATTTTGTTCTAAGAAATATGCCACTGAAAATCCCTGTTGCAACCACCCACGTCAGAAATAATTCCAAGTATGTATTTGATTCTTCTGCCTAAAGCCTCTGCCACACATACAATCTAACTATCAAATCAAGTCAAGGGATTATGGTTTTAGTAAGGTAAATCCCAGGGATTCACATGGACCAGCTGATGTACAAGAGTGTAACACAGATAGAGACCTAGTGACTGCGTTTAATTTCTGCAAAATATTTAAGGGAAAGGTTGGTTAACTATTTTTGAATGTTCCTTGATTTAGAAAGGCTTCATCTAATCAGAGAAATTTAAAGAACACAGCATTGAGATAAAGCAGTCATGTCAAGATTATGCAGTAAACTTGGATTAAATCCAGAGGTCTAAAAATACATCAGTCTAAACTGAAAATAATTTCAGTTTAATGGTTGGGAGAGAAAGGTAAGTGGCTAAAGAATACCTTCAGGATCAAGAATGTATTTTATCTCCTCATAATAACATTAAGGTTGCTCTGAGAATTATTAAAATCTTTGAGATTTTATTCTTAAAGCATGACTACCACAAAAAATGAAAATACTCCTTTAAGCTCACAGAAATATTCAAATTTGAAGATCTGTCCTTCAAAAGTCCTTAAAAAAAGGGTTGCTGCTATAGCTATAATTAGCACACACTCTTGAGATTTCTGGGTTTTTTTAATAGAAATATTCTCTCAGGAGAGCACATCAACCTCACTCTTGAAAAAAATATATTTAAAAACTGCTAAACACTGAAAACATACTTGCTGATATGAATTACACAATTTATTATTAAAAATCAGTAACTCAAAGTAAAATAGAAAAATGCACAGTACTTGGTTCAGCAGCAATACGAGAACATTCTGTCCTTCTCTTCTTTCAGCACCAGCAAAGAGAGACAACAAGGGGTTAATGTCTAACCAAAACCACTTGTATATGTCTTCAAAATCACATTTTTTTTTGCAATCAAGAAGTGTTTTTGTGTGCATCCAGGGGTAAAGCCCAGTTTTCCTGGAGGAGCCTCAGACAAAACCACCCAAATCTTGTGCCTTTGTTTATAGATGTATCTGTAGGAAGGAGCAGATCCTGAATTTCAAAGGCTGCTGCTGCCAATGTTGCTCTCAGGTTTCTGAATACCATGGAAAATGTGCACTGTGACAGCACTTGTTTTCCCTACAACTTACATAAAAAACTATAGGGAACAACTGACAAAGAAGAGCCTTTCTGAGCAACCCTTAACAATTATATTGGCAAATCTTTAGTACACCTTAGACTTCTTTTTTTTCCACTGCAGTAATGTTTGAATTATCTGCTATAAACAGTGACAAGAATGGCAACACTGCAGCTGATATTTCTTATACATTTATACATTTGTCTGTGCTCCTTCTGCATCTCTTATCTTTCTGGGAGGAGATAAGCATTTTTTACCTATTGATGTTTTTCTGCATCTGAAATGATCCCTAGCTCTTGGTTTCCTTAATGACACTTCATCTACACTTTTAACTTGCTCTATCATCAATATGAAGAAGAGTACAGCAGATATTTATTGCATAATGTTCACAGTCTTTTCAAGAACTATTCAAAGGAAGCTTTCAGATGCTTAAAGTGCTCAGTACCACAAAGAAAAAGTTAAAATACAGGTTGTGACAATGTACAGATAAAAAAAGAAAATCACATAAAATGGCTTCTGGAAATTTTACCTTAATTCATTAAAGTTGAAGGGAGTAGTTTGTGAGATTATTCATATTTTTATAATGTCAATGGGAATAAAGGTTAAATGGAAAGGAGGCGATAATTGCAAGGAGCCAAATGTATCATTTTTCAGACCATCTGTGAACAGAGTTGACTGTCATGAAAAACAAAAGCTGGCAGGATGCACACCAGTCACCAAAAAAAAATCTCTGAACAACATGTCTGTCTCACAAGCAGCTTTCAGACCATTTAGGACTGGGTCATATTGGAAGCTTAAACTAATATTAATTATGCATGCAACACTTGGGTGCAGTGGGAATGAAATGAAAGAAAAAAGGCATAAAAATCCTCCCCAAACTTCTCTCCCCACACCACTGCAGCTGCTCAGGACTTACTCCAATGGGTCAGGAAACAAATGTTTCACAGCTCTGTAACTCAGGAAATGTCCAGTGAAAATACTTATTTCCTGAGTAGCCAGCTCCTCCAAAAGAGTAAGATACTAACTCAAAATAAGGAATACATAAGCAAAAGCAGGAGATCCTAAATTTATGCTAAACTGGAGGGGGGGGAAAAAAATCACCATTTTCTCCTATTTCTTAATTCCCAGAGCAGGGATCAGTTTTGAAGCAAAACTTTAATTTTCAAGCCATTATCTAAGCAAACTGCAAATAAGATTCAACTGTTTAGCCAATTATCTAAAACTGCAAAGCAACGTTTTTTATTAAACTTTGTGAATGAGCAGCCTGGAACAGGGATCCAATTGCCCCCCGCCAGGGCACGGACCGCTCCTGATGACACCAACCCCTCAGAGACCCCACATCAGGCACAGCCCTGGCCACTCTGCTTTGGTGACAGCCCCTGGGCAGCTCGTGACAACCCTGCAGCCTCAGAAAGAGACACTGCTCGGGGCTAAACTGACATTTTTGTGTCACACAACCATTTTCAGTGGAGAACAGTGTCAGCTGTGGAGTAACTCAGGGAACGTTTCCCACGCGGAGTTTTTTAAATGAGATAGGAACTTCAAGGAAGTCCAATGTGCAGGCCTCAGTGCCTCTCAAGCCTCTGTGAATCTGCAGAAGAGGGTCTGGGAAACTCATTAAAATGTGCTTTCCACAGGGAACAAGTGCTCACTTCCCCAGTTCCTGCCTAGAGCCATTAGTTACACAAAAATGACAAGGAAAAGGACTTGGCTGTCCTGTGTAAAGGACCAGGGAAGGTTACCAGATCCTACCTCTTTATTTTCTGGGAATTAAACATGTTAAATCCCTGACAGAAGAGTGGCACTGGGAGAGTCAGAACACATGCAGAATTGATAAGCAGGGCACGATTTGATGGCATCCTGTCTCTCTGACAGCAGATGAGGTGCCCTAGACTCAAACCTGGAGTTTCACCATGGCCTGAGGAAGAACAGATAAAATTGCAGTCTTCTAGCAACTGCTTAGAAAGTCTTATCTTCATTTTTACTTGGGATATCACCACCAAAATTGTTTTCTTTCATGTCTGGAGTCAGAAGGAGGAAGTTCCACAAAGCTTTCCCAGTAGAGGACTGAGATGTTATAGCCCAGATTATTACTGGAGTGCATAATTACTATTATAACCAGCAATGTTTGTGGCACCACACTGAGAATCAACCACAAAATGACACACATTTTCCAGTTTTGCTTCAGACATGGATACTTTTAGACAAATTCAGGAAGAAATATAAACCTTTCCAAAGGTCAGCATGTAGCCACTGATGCAATTTGAGGCATTTAGCACAGCACAGGTCTGGATTACCCAGCCAGCCACACAATGTAGAATCCAGCTCGAAATCACATCAGATATTGTTTGCTTGCCTTTCACGTAACACAGCAAGGAAATCTCTCCTAGCCTGTCCTCTCACAATGGAAAAAATAAAGCAAATATTTCCCTTAAAAGCCTCACTTAATTCTAGTCTTTGCCAAATCCCAAAGTAACTCAGCTGCGTGCACCAGAATCTCCATCTCAGGAAACGTGATGGTGTAATGCCCCTTTGTTATTCCTGTGCTCAGAATCAGGGAAATTCTCCCTGAACAGGACAGCTGATACCCTTGAAAGCAGAACTATACGTATGTCTGCGTGTGCAAGGCAGTGTCAGCCAAGGGAATTCTGCATCTGTTTAAAGCATCAAGTGTGTTTGTGCACAGTTTTCCATCTCGGAGGCCAGCAGGATCCCCCCTTGTGCTGCCCCTCCAAGTGACATCACCGAGCTGAAGGCTGAGTGCACCTGGCAGCAGCAGGAGCAGCCACCGTGTCCCCTCCCAGCACACACGAGGCCTGAGCTCCCTGCCATCACTTGGCACGAGCTCTGTCGTTCCATTACTCCAATTAGTGCCTCTGCCAGAACAAACAAAACAAAAATATTGTCGCACTGGGAGCTGGCAAGTTGTTCAAATGCCTGCAGAACAGCTCCGCTGGTCACAACCCAAAATAAGCCAAGCAGCTCTCCCTGAAAACTTTCATGAAACTTTCTCATGATAATTTTGATGTTTTAAAATAAACAGCCTTAATCAAGCTGTGCCTGATTTATCAGAATGGAAAGACCCACACAAGACCCACTCTGGATCTTTATGAAACGTGAATTACTACTTCCAGCTAATTTTCATCCCCCTTAATATTGTGAGAGTAATCAAGCAGGGCTAAAGTGTGTCAGCCTGAGAGCTCACAGGACTCATCTGGCTCAACCTCAGTGCTTATATAGCTTTCTAGAGATTTGTCATTCTGGAAACCACAGCTGTAATTTACAAAGGTCCATTTCTGTTAGCTATTGCTGTTACAGTTGGGTCATGTTACAGCTGACAAACTCCTACAGCACCTCTGAGAGAGGAGAACTTTCCATGCTCATTCCAGTGGCTACTGAATTTGACACTTTCACAAAAGTATTTCCACACTGCTTATCTTCAACCACACTCAGCTGCTCCAAAATTGAGGTTTGGCAGCTCTACATCTCAGAAACTACTGAAAGGGCCTACACTGTTTCACCCCAGGCAGTGATCAAGAATAGAGTAATAGCCAGCTCAAAATAAATCAGACATTTACAATGCAAATGGAGTACACACTTCCTTTGTACGTCTCTTCTTTCACTGAGACACAGGTTATGCACGTAGCCCATGCACTAAAAATCAGTGAAATGTAGCCCGTAACTACCTTTTTTAGATTCAGAAAGGAACTCTCTCCCTCCCTAGGCAGTGACACGAAGGCAGGTCCATCAGTCCAGACCCACAGGCTGCAATAAAGGCCTTGTCCAAAGGGCAGAACAGGCAGTGGGAGCACATGGCAGCAGCACCAGGAGGCACTTTGGAGTGCTCAGGTGTACTGCATTGCTCTGAAGGATGATACCACTGGCATTTAGCACCTGCAGCAAATGAACAGAGCAGGTTTTGCACTGGCTTCAGTGAGAATCTGCTGCAGCTGGAACGGTCTGGTCGCTTCTGCAGACAGACTGTGAGAGCTATGCAAAAGCAGAGGATGCCCAGAAATGCTCCAGTCAACAGTCAGATCAGTTTTTCTAGCCTAAAACTGAGGACAATTTAGATTAAGATTTCTTCTTTATGAAAAGAGAAGGAGGTAAGTAACTCAAGCCAAAGGAAATTTAGCACCAGAGATGTGTGCAGTCAGTTAATTGAAAGGGGTCATATATATGCAATTCATTTTTTGTGTAGCAGCTTCAAGCTGTCATTTTAATCGTTCCTTTAAATCACTAAAAATAGAGACATTAAACCTATCTGTCCTTCTTGCTAGCCCAGGGCAGATTTTCCTATGTGAAGATCATTATTTGTCAGAGATACTCCCCCAAAGACTCTTTTTTCCCCTTCTCCCCTTTCTTTTCCACCTTCTGCCTCTCACATGTGCCTTCAAAAACAAAGGCTTGTACTGAGGAAGCCAGCCCCTCGAGCCAAGCACAGCTGCCATCCCACTGCCAGCCTGTCCCACAGTGTCACCTTGTTCTGGTGAGGAATGGGACCTTCTCTGCAGCGTGGTCGGCGGGCTGGAGGAGGAGGAGGAGGAGGAGGAAGGCAGCTTTGAGGCACGCTGGAAATACAGTGTACCAGCTAAAATCGTGTGACAGAGCTGTTGAAACAAAGCTGCTGTGTTCCTTAGGGAACAGCTCGTTCGTTTGGGTGGAAGTATTTGCTTTGTGTCTAATATTAACTGTCCGTGTGGGGAGATCCTCATCCTCCAGCTTGAGCTGAGGAAGACATGAGCTTCTCGGAGTTCTTTTCACCTATCTGGTACAAATGTTAAAGAAAAATCACCCTAGATTAGTTAAGGTCTTGAATTTAAGTTTTTGTCAGAACAATGTCCTTGAAGCTCATGTTTGATAGAACCGTTTCAAAATAAAATGACTGGTTTTGGAATCAATGACTTTTCATCAAGTTGTATTACATTCTCAGGAGAGAAGAAATCTCTGTGTTTCCTGTTTATGCAAGTACTTTTTACTTTATTAGTTGTTAACAAAAATGGAATTATTTCACTAAGCTGGCTTCATCCATAGAACTGTTCATATATTTTAAAATCAAATTTCCTCAAGTCACAGAAAGCACCTTCATACCTTGTGAGTGTTAACAAGTATGAGGGCCTGCAGGGAGAGCAGTTTTGGTAGATAAACACCAAAAGGTGTTTTTTCTTTAAAAATCAGTGCATGATATCTTACTAATGTGCACTGTGCACTGATTCTGCGCAGAACAGATGTAAATAAAAAGATAAGGAATGAAAATAAAAAAGCATCAACATGTCTCAAAGAGTTGTACAAAAATAAACCAGGGAAATTCACAAGTTCCAGAAGCCACAGGTGGAAGAAATAATTCTCCATGTAAATTGTTTTTATCTAGTGCCAGGGTTTGTGTGGGTGCTGTGTAGATTGCACTGCTCTTGCTTAACTGCTGTAACATCTGTAGGATTTCTGCAGCAAGACTACAGATGATTGGTGAGTATTTTGGCAGGAGGTTCCTCTCCCACGTTTCCAGTCTCTCTGCTTGTTTTGACACTGGCTGTGTGACAGACTTGGAGAGGGGAGGAATTCACTCCTAAGGAGATGGGGCTCCCTGCAGCTGCAGCTCTGCTCCAGGACTATTCATGGCAAAGCTAAAACAAGGGATTAGCAGGATACCTGGTAGGATGAGACCACTCACATTCACAGTTCTGTAGGGACTTTTCCATATTATAAGGCAGACGTGGGAGCAGATCTAAATAACTTCTGTGTGGATTTTGTCACTGATTAAAGCAGAAATCAGGAACCAGTTTTATAGAGGTATATAAACAGAAGGAGAAGAAAGTGCTGAAGTCCATTCCTATGTTAGAATCTGTTAGTATTGATGTACTATTTTTATAAATTGGGAAAAGAATAAGGTATGCAACAGCCAATTAAATGTTATAGAGCACTTCAACTCCAGCAAGCCATGAACCATCCCTCACATCTCTCAGATGAGAAATGACATGTAAAAGACAGAACCTACTCTATTTATCCCTACTGTGAATATTATCATCCATACAGGCCCCAAGCTGTGCACATGGGGTGCCGTATTTAACTCTCTGTACTTTCACTTCATGTTTCTTTTTATCTTTATCATGCTGTTAAAATAAACAACTAAAGTGCAAGTTTTCTCAAAGAGAACAGAAAGAATATTTTTAAGATAGGTAGAGATTAATATTTAACCAAGCAGATAAATGAAACAATAGGGAAAGCAGCACAGCTTAGTTGACATCATCAAAGCAGTTAACTGTAAAATAAGTGGAAATAATAGCAATAAAATCAGTAAGTTAAAAAGCACCTGCTGAAAGGCATGAGAAACTGAACCATCCTAATTTAGAGAAAGATTTCATTTCAATTCAGGACCACCACAGGCAGTGCTCTCCTAGGTGCTTATCTAAAGAGAGTTAAAGGCAATGTACATCATGTGAGGGCTGTCCAGGACTTTGCAAACTTCTCACTTTATACAGTTATCACTGTAGGGGGACAGCAATGCTGAAATGCAGTGGCCAGAGCTCTCCACTGAAGATAACTGCATGTCCTTCATGGCTGGTTCTGGGAGAGGGTGTGAGCACAGGCCCTTGCTGTGAGCATGTTACCCAGCTTGTCTCAGGGCATCCCAGCCACAACTGGGGGATGGGGAGTGGAGAAGAGATAAGGCCTCATTCCCTGGGAAAACAAACTGAAACAACCAGAAGCAAACCCCAGAGATCCCCAAAATAAAATAAATAACTAAATAAACTAACCCATAAAATTTTAAAAACAACACCAAAACACAAAATGGCCAGAAGGCTTCAGGGAGCAGTGAGGACAGAAGACACACAGGTGACTTGTACCTCCTAATATTCCCCCACAATGCCCAACTGATTTCAGATGCTGGTCCTGTTCTACTTTGCCAGTCTGGTAACCTCGAATAACCAGGTAACTTTCTACTATGGAACCCAGGTAAGTCTGTTCCCTTTGGAGTGTTTCTCAGCAGAACCTCACTGAGCTTCTACTGATGGCACAAAGAGCCACAGACTCCTGCTCATTCTGAAACCTGGCCCCATGAAAACCATCTGATGCCCTACATCCTGTGTCAGAAAGGGCAGAAAATCTTGGAATTGTAGAATTGATAGGGTTGGAAAGGATCTCTTAGAGCACTAAGTCCAACCCTTTACCCACACCATTCTTTTCACCACTGCTGCTATCCTTCCCTTTTACCCATCCAGCCTTTTACAGAATGTTCTCATCCACTCTCCAGCCCTCTCTTCTCTAAACCTCACATGTACAGAAGTGATTTCATGCCTCACCCCATCCCTGATTTCAAACTCCCAAACTTTTTCAGCTCTCACTCTCTCACATCAAT
>JANIJU010000003.1:808268-823882 GCA_025504685.1 Leucosticte australis | reverse complement strand
TTTCCAGTCTAAATGATTCTCTGATAAAGTTTCTAACACTGAACATCACTGTCTTGTAATCTAAAGATCCTGGGAAGTACACAAGACTAAGAGGAGCAGTGATCCATGCTCATGCAGAAATTATTTTCTCCTGATGTCTTCTCATCCATCAATTAATGACCAGATCTCTAGACATAGTGGATACAAAATCCACTGAGATCCACAGGGATAATTTACTGTCTTACACAGATTTTCATGGGTGATTTTGAGACTGGGGTTCTTCAAAGCAATTTTTTGACATTCCAGGGGGAAAGAGGCAAACGTGAATTTACAGCTGGATTGTGCTTTGTCACAAATAATCAAAATAAACTGGATTTGTCAAGCCAAAGTGAAATTGATTTTGTAGACTTTAAAAAAATTGTTATTAATTTGCAACATAACCTGTGAGAGGACCCTGGTAGTGGAAGATACTAATATGTCAAAGGGTACACAGCAGGAAAAGCAGCACATTCAAAACTTAAATCAAGTATTTTATGTTGCACTAAATACCCTCAGTCTGTAGCTGCTTTCCAAAAAAAATACAGTATACACTTGCAATAAGTAAAACTGAATACCACCTTTGGACATAGAAATCCTCATTTTAAAAAATAAAATCTTAAATGGTAAGTGAATTTTAAAAAATCCAAACAAGAAAGATAATATCTGGATGTTTAGCAGACCACATACATGTTAAATGTTAACCTTCCAGTAACAGGCTGGATTAGAAATATTAAGAAATCAACCAACAGGGCTGGAAATGGCCTTAAAAATACCCAGTTTCAGCTCTGCCATGGGCAGGCACACCTTCCACTAGACCAGGTTGAGATGAGAACATCATTCATGAGAACACAGAGGTCTGTTCTTGAGGAACATTCACCTCTTGAGCACCTGTGTGTCACCTGCCTGCACAGCACACCCCTCACCTGGCGGGCTCCCGTGCCCGGCTGCTGCCGTGGCAATGGCAAAGGCAGAAGCAGGAGACACCGAGCAGTGGCTGTTGTCAGCAGTCTGCACTGTAAAGGAGAAGGACAGGAAAAAATTAGCTTCTACAAACTTTTCATCAACCAGCAACAAGACTTAGCATCTTCAGTAATGTTCGTAACTTTGTGGACATTGTATTTATTTAAACTGTCAGATGATTTTCCGTGAAAGACAATAGAAGTATCTTAATCATACTTATGGTTTATATTCCCACATTAGTATAATTAATGTTGCTGTAGAAAAAACATCTAAGACACCGCCAAGGTGGAACGAGATGTTAACCAAATAGGAGGGGAAAAAAGAAATATATTAAAAAAAAAATGGCATATAAAATTAACCTAAACAAAAAATCATGTCAGAGAATTATTCACCATCTTCTGATAACTGGATTCACATATTTTCCCTGGTCACTGCTCAGGATGAGCAGAGTTTTGCAGATTTTATCAAACTTTCTCTGCAGGGAGTGGTGTGAACACTGTCTCTAACTAGGACTCAGATAATATGACACTGCCCACAGTTTCCAGCTCCCAGATCTTGCATTCTTGCCACAAATGTGCCCAATCACATAACATTACTATTGGTTTGAATCTAAAGTGTCCTGGCAACAGGTGAGAAGGCTCTGGTCTGCTTTTGTTTTAGTCCCAGGTATGAAACACCTGCCCAGAAACCTGTCCTGCAGGAGCTGGCAGCATTTTAAGTCTTCACAGACGCAGCTCACAGCCCTGCTAATGATTTCAAAGAGCCACGTGAGAGTTATTTGAGGAGCTCCAGCTCTCTTTTTCCTCTTCAATTGAGCAGCCTTTTCAAATTTTGGAATGAATAATGTGAGACCATCTGTAAATGTTCAGCATTGCACAAAGAAACAGACGCAGTCCCTCCCCATTGACAACAATGGGTGTTGTGTGTTTCTTGATTACAGATGGTGCCCAAAATATGTCCCCTCATCAGCTGAAAAAAATATGTCAGAGTCTTGAGAGTTCTGTGAGAACAGGACTGATTCAATATCAGTCTTGAACTTGGGCACATCCTGCTTGAGCTATTTCAGAGCACTGAATCATACTGAAGTCTCAACGTGCTTCCATGCCTCATTATTGCTGCTCAAATTTAACAGGCACACTTCACATTTTAATGGCTCTTTTATTTTTAACACCTGAGAAACAAGAAAAATACAACCACACCAGATGACTGGAAGATTATTAATGCCTTCTGCTGCCCTGCACAGATCACAGGCACAGTGATCAAACTCTGTTGGAAGTGACTGGCAGAGCCAGCAGAGCTCTCACCTCCCGGCTGCCGGTAGCGAAGGTGACGCGGCGTCGAAGGGGACCTGCACGGGGACAGCTCTGCAGTGTCCACCACTGAGGTGCTCTCGGGAATGGTCCTGTCCACTGACACAGTTTCCAGAACTGCTGCTTTAAAAGAGAATAAAAGTCAGTGCTGATGATCACACATAATTTGGTTTACAGTTGTTTCAAACAGTACTGCGCCTGTAACTTGCCATGAGATTTTGCCATTAACTCAGCAATAATTATCCTCTGGATGGAGTTAAAGGAGTGGGAAAGTCTTGTACCACTGACACAAAAGCTCATAAATAAACAACTTGATGAAAACCAGCAAGTTGTCAGTTTTAAATTATGTTGGATAAAACTGCACTTTCAATCAGGAGAATATGCAGCGACATGCACACATAGCAAGGGTACTTGAACTCATAGATGTTCTATGACCTAGGGAAAATAATCCTTGCTGAATAACAAAGTGTAATCAAAATCTGTCCAATAAAATTGCTAAACAGCACTGGAGAGCAGACTAGTCCATGGTGGAGTTCTTTTATCAGAAGAATAAAGGGAGGAATGGGATAAACACTACTTCCAAAATGAGGGAAAACAAGCAGATAAAAAACATCCTGCATTTGATGTGAATGACAGCTCTGCCTGCAGCACAAGCATTGTGTATATAAGGCTCGATATAAACAAAAACTTTGGAAAACAAAAACTCTGAAAGCAATCAACTTTGAAGGTAGGGAAAGAAGGTAAAAATCCCAGCCAGTAAGTGGACAACAGCCATAGAGAACAGCAATCACCATAATAATGGGTCCTCGAAAACAGAATTTGTGCAGTTGTGCTGGACTTAAAGTAAGCCAGAGCTGGTTTTTTTTTTGGAACTCTGGCAGTATCAGAGCAACAGGACTCCCCATTTTCATCCCCCTTATGAGATTTCCTTTTAAACTTCCTCATTTCCATCAACATTCTGTATGCAGGTGGACAGAGCTACTGCAGGACAGAGCTCTGTACCTGCAAATTCCTCCAGACGGAGCACAAGCTGTTCAGCAGGAGATGCCCAAAGGGGTGGGAGACTGCACTGACAGCAATTTAGCATTTATATGGGCCTCTGGCCATTTCCAAATGCTCCTCATGCTGCCCAGGTAACGCTTCCAGTTTTGACAGACCACAATGAGAAATGTGAGTAACTCTCCAACAGTGCCCACTGCCTACACTTGGGCAGAACAACCTGCTCTTACCAGTTCACTTTACAATGTGTAGAAAAAATGTGACAGCTTAGACAGCAGTTACCTGTTTGTGATTAATTTCAATATATGGCCTATATTTGGGATATGCTGTGCTATCATCACATTGGTTTTTAGCCATATTTTTGGCTAAAGTAGTGCACAAGAAGAATTTACTCACCTTTGCATAGAAAAAACTCTCTCTCTATATATATATAAGTATATATAAATATTCTGTTGTGCAATTAATGTAAAAACATCCAGCTTACTGCATATATAATATCAATGATTATGCACAACAGCTAACCAGAATTTTTTGAAAGCATTAAGCATGAGCAAATATCATGGAATCACAGAATGCCCTGAGCTGGAAGGGACCCACAGGATCCCCCCGTGCCAGCCCTGCCCTGCCCTGCCCAGAGCCCCAGCACTCCCAGCCTGGCCATCCCTGCAGTGCTGTCCAAGCTCTGCTGGAGCTCTGGCAGCCTCGGGGCCGTGCCCATTCCGTGGGGAGCCTGGGCAGTGCCAGCAGTGACCCTCTGGGGGAAGAGCCTTCCCTGATCTCCAGCCTGACCCTGCCCTGTCCCAGCTCCTGGCTCCTGTCCCTGTCACAGGGAGCAGAGATGGGCACTGCCCTTCAGGAGGATCTGCAGCCCCTGGTGAGCTCTGCCCTCACCTGCTCTGCTCCAGCTGAACACACCAAGCACCCTCAGCTGCTCGTGTGGCCCCTCCAGACCCTTTAGTATCCCCGTGTCTCTCTTGTGGGCACTCTCTAACAGCTCTAGCTCTTTCTGACATGCCCAAAACTGTCCCCAAGACTCGAGGTGAGGCTGCCCCAGTGAGTGATGCCGGGCCTGGTACCCCCCAGCACAGGATGTCCCTCCTGGCTCCGGGCCACTGCTGACTCAGACTGAACTGGACACGGACCAGGACCCCCAGGTCCCATCCCACAGCTGCTCTCCAGCCCCTTGTTCCCAAGTGCATCCACACAGCCAGGGGTGCCCATCCCAGGCACGGAATCCCTTGTTAAACCTAACACACTTGGTGAATTCCCACCCCTCATTTGCTGAGCTCCCTCTGCAGGGCCTCTATGCCCTTGAGGGAGTTGACAGCTCCTCCCAATTTAGTGTCATCAGCAAACTTACTTTGTACTCCTTAGAGTCCTGTGTCCAGGTTGCTAATGAAGATGTTGAAGAGCACAGGGCCAAGGACAGACCCCTGGAACCCCAGCAGTGGCCAGTGCCAGCCTGGTGTCACCCCAGTCACTGCCACGCTCTGTGCCTGCCTCATGAGCCCATTGCCCACAATGGTTTTATCCACCTGTGGGCTGGACAGTTTGTCTAGATGGATCCTGGGAGAGACTGTATCCAAAGCTTTGATGAAGCCCAGAAAGATCACATTACTGCCTCTCCTGGGTCACCCAGGTGTGTCACCCTGTCATAGAAGGAACTCAGGTGTGACCAGCAGGACCTCCCCCTTGTGAAGCCGTGCTGACCTATTGTTGCCAGATGAATATATGTTTGCTCAGCTGGTAGGGAAAAGACAATGAGTATTTTGTGAAATCACTGGCCTGTAGAACTGCATAATGGGGATCATGTTAAACATCAACCAAGAAGAGGAGCAGGAGAATACACTTTCATCTCCAAAATAACATATTACATTGGTTGAGCTAACTCAGCTCCAGATTTGAGAAAGTAACACCAAACTCATGGGGTGGTCAAGTGTCACTTCAGAGCCTACAACCACCAGAGACCACTGTTCAGACCCCTGAGACAGACAAACTGATGTGAAAAGGGAAGGAACACACGTTGATGGCTTTGGTGGAACAATTATCATACGTATGTTTGTTCTGGGAGAATCTGTGAGCACGCCTGTGCAATACAGCCTGGGAAAAGGAGCCTTTTCTGTGCTTTTCTGTGTTTGGAGGAGACAGCCCCTTGCGCCTCCAGCTGAACGAGGAGTGGCTGCTGCTCAGTGATGCACTGCTGCTAGGGAGGTTTTGTCCATTTTTTGTAACATGATGCCTCAAGGTGTTCTCCAATACCTCCCAGGGTAATTTTCTCCATGACCTTACCAGGTGCTGAAGTGAGACTGATGGGCCTGTAGTTTCCAGGGTCACCCTTCCTGTGCTTTTTGAAAACTGGGAAAATGTTAACCAGCTTCCACTCAACTGGGACCTCTCCAGATTCCCAAGACTGTTCAAATATTGAGAGAAGCCTCACAATGACATCAGCCAGCTTTTTGAGTAGTCTCAGATGAATCCCATCAGGCTCCATAGATTTATAGGGATGCAGTTGGTGCAGTAGATCCCTACAACTTCAGAATCAACTGTGAGTTTATCATTCTCAAACCACGGTCATTCAGCTCAGGGCACTGGGACTCCCTTAGCCCATGCTGAAGAGAGGTAAGGAAAACAATCCATATCCCTGTCTTGTCAAATTCTCTATTTGTGAGGTGACCACCCTCATTCTGGAATAGGCCAATGTAACTTCTGCACTGTTTTTTGCCAATGTATTTTAAAACCCTCTTTTTGTTGTTGCCCACAGTTCTGCCACGTTTCGACTCCAGTTATGCTTTGGCTGCAAAAATTTTCTTCCTGCAGAGCACCATCTCTGTGGTCCTGCCATGTCACCCAGCTTTCTCCTGCTGGGTGACATGGCAGGACCTTCCTTTTCTGCTTTACCTCCAAAAGCAGATCCCTGTTCAGCCAAGCCAGCCTTCTGTCTCATCTGTTTGACTTTCAACATTTTGGAATTGCCGCTTCATGTGCCTGTAGGAGGTGATACCTAAAAAGCGACCCACACTAATGGATCCCAGCACCTTCAGAAGAATTTTCCCAGGGATCTTGATCACTATTTCCCTGAGCAGCCTCAAGTCTGCTCTACTCATGTCCAAGGGTGAAAATTTTCTGACACTTTTCTTCCTAGCAGCAGAGATTTTAAACTAAATCACATTGTGGCTGCTGTAGCAAACTAGCCACCAATCGTGTCATTCATACAACCCTCTCTGTTAACAAGCAACAAATCAAGGAGGGCATCTTTCCTAGTCAGCTCTCCTAGTACTTGTGCATGAAGTTGTCATCCAGGTGTTTTAGTAATCTTCAGGCCTGTATTGGACCAACTGTGTGATGCTCCCAGTTGTTTTCTGACCAGCTGAAGTATCCCAGAAGGACAAGGGCAGTTCACTTGGACGCATCCCTTAGTTCCTCAAAGAAGAAACCCTTAGTTCCTTAGTTCTGCATCCCATAGTTCCATGGGTGTTATTGTCCAGGCTGGGAGATCTATAGTAGACTCCCACAGAGACATCTGCATCCTTTCACTGCCCCTTGATTCCTACCCAGAGGCTCTCAACTGTGACCTCCCTACATTCTAACCCTTTTGTTACATACAACGCCTCCCTCTGCCTCATCTGCCCTGCCTATTCTTCCTAGAGTCTGTGTAACTGTTCAATGGGCACTTCAATCACAGGGCTCATCCTGGTAAAGTTTCACTTATGCTAGTGATGTCAAATCACTGGGATCCGTGCTCCTCTCGTTTGTTCTTCATGCTGTGTGTGTTGGAACAGAAACACTTCAGCTCTGGTCTGTTGTAGCCAACACCTCCCACCAGCGCTCAGTTCCTCAAGTTTTGGTGCATGACCCCACCGCCTCTCACTATCCAGTTTTGTCCTTTCCCCTTCCAAACTAGTTTAAAGCTCTGTTGAATCCTCCTAGCTTCTATGCTGGAAACCTTTTTCCCCTCTGAGAGGTGCATCCCATCAGGTGTCAGCAGATCAGGTGTTGTACAGACCATCCCATGGTCAAAACCCCAACATTATTCTGATGACACCAGCCCCTGCTCTTGATAGGCAGACTCCTAGAATGCTACAGTGGATAACTTCCCTGTTAAAATAGGATTTTTTTTGTTAAACAATAGGCTGCATTCCGTAAAAACAATCCCCTGGCACAATGAAACATCTAATAAATTAGGGCACTGCTAATGCATTCAGTAGGGAGCAGACAACTTTTCAATCACATTTGTCTTACTTTGCATTTAGTAATCCTTTTCTTCTTTCCTCTCTTTAATTTTTTGTTATTATAGTACTACTGACTAAGATTGAGCTACATCTTGCTCAGATTACTAGATCAAATTCCTCAAACTGTAAGCCAGGCCATGTACAACCATTTGTAAATATTAATTTTAGGAATAATAAAAACATTTTAAAATTGCATCACTTTCTGTTTAGTGTAACAACAATAAAAAAAGATTACTGCAAACTTCTATTCCAATTAAGAAGATCCTTCCTCTGTCCCCAAAGGAGAAATAATGTCCAGTTCTGCTTCCTATGACACTGGAGCTACTTCCTTGCTTTGCCATCTATAACTACAATGCTCCCAACCCTAGATGCCCACACTGAGGCTTTTATCAACCAGCTTCAACCCTTTGGAAGTAAAATCTATTCCAAGGTGCCTTACAGAATCCCTAGAGAAAAAATTGCTCAAGAGGAATTAATCTATTTTAGACTTGTACCTTCTGGAGGGATAACCAGGTGGCATTCACACCACCTGGTACAAATGTCACCGACATACCGAGCACATCACAGGCATTATTTATTTGGATTACTGAAGGAATCTCCCTGGAAAACCAGCCCCCTATGCAAACATGTTAAAGCTGTTAGGTCTTTCTTTTTAACTTAGTATTTCACTTCCTGCAGTACATGGTACAACTCAAAAATCTCTCACCTCAGCAAACACAACTGGCATCAAATATTCTCTTCTGCCTTTCTCCTTACACTGCACTGAAGTGAAAACAGACAAGGTGCTGTGGGTTGGAACGAGATGAGCTTTAAGGTCCCTTCCCACCCAGAGCATTCTGTGATCCTATGGCTTTGCTATGCTGCTGCTCCTGGGAAGGAGCAGCAAAGGGCTGGGAACAGAGAGCACAGCAGAACCTTGACCAGAGGAGCAGCAGCATGCCAGGACTGTCCTCCCCTCCCTACCACAGACAGTGGGCACAGATATGAAGAGATAACCCAGGCTGCAAGGCCCAAAGGCATCATCTCCAGCACCAAAAGGGCTCGGGCCCCAGCTCAGAATCAACATCTCACTCTGGAGAGCAGATGTGGGAAGAGATCAAAGAAATATTCCTGACTCTTTTACAAACTGTAAAAGACACACAAGTTACCACAGAGGCAGAAGCCTCCTACACCCTGAGAGTGTTTGAGACTTTTCTCTGGCGTTTGGACACAGATTCCATGGATGCTTCCCTGGGGATTGAGGGAAAGGATCTCAATGTCTGCCCCACCAACAACTGGATGGGAAGAGGCATTGAATCCTAAGTTGTATTATTTCTTCACTAGCTGTAACATTAATAGGTACCTTTAACCTCATGCTGTGTATATGTATTGGTAGTTTTTCTTTTTGTCCTTATTCCTGTGTAGTATTAGCTTGTTTGAAGTCTTACATCTGTTAGTTTTCTGTCTATTAAATACCCATTCATTCTCCAATAGACCGAATCAGCCATTATTAAGGAACTTGTGAACAAGAGTGGCTTTTGGGGTGCTGGGCACCTCCATAAAGCTGCTGCCTGCTGCCAGAGGCCTGGGCAAAGGGCAGGGACTTATCCAAAGCCCCACGCCCACTGGTAACAAGCAGCCAGCAGCAGGCTGGATTCCAGTGCTCCGTGGGTATGGAATACCTCTGCGGATGCTCCTCCTCAGCTTGTTGCAGAGGTCCAGGCGTGGGTTCTCCAGGCTGTCCTCGGCCGAGCCCGGGCTCTGCTCGGGGGACGACAGCCCCCGGCTCAGGTCCAGCGGCGCCTTGCTGCCCGTGGGCGGCGGGGACGTGGCCGGGCTGTAGTTTGAGGTAGGACTGCTGGCCACAGACGAGGCTGAGAGGTCCAGGGCACCGATCCTGGAGTTCAGCGGGGAGGTCAGGGAGAGTTTGCGGGTCCTGGCAGGTGAGGAGGTCCTGGAGAGGGACAGGGGAGGAGGAGAAGAAAACTTGCGGCAGAGGTGTGGCGACTTTCCGTCAGCCAGGTACTCCCCTCTGTTGTTCTGACTGGTGGCAAAGAACAGCTCCAAGGACCTGAGAGGCAGAAACACAAAAAGAGCAACATGGTTATTGTATTTGCGGGGTGCCCCGATGAAGGAAGGAATGATGAATCTGACTCCATGTTCTCAGAAGGCTAATTTATTATTTTATGATACTGTATTATACTAAAGAATACAGAAAAGATACTTACAGAAGGCTAAAAAGACAATAATGAAAACTCGTGACTCTCGCCAGAGTCCCAACACAGCTTGGCACTGATTGGCCAATGAGTGAAAACAACTCACCAGAATCCAATGAAACAAGCACCTGTGGATAAACAATCTCCAAACTCATTCCAAAGTAGCAAAACACAGGAGAAGCAAATGAGAAAAGAATGGTTTTCCTTTTTCTCTGAGGCTTCTCAGCTTCCCAGGAAAAAACTCCTGGGTGAAGGGATTTTTTCAGAAAATGTGAATGTGACACGTGGTAGCAAACACTGAACAGATTTCAGTGAAAAAGCTTCAGTTGTGAGCAAATCTGCATGGCACTGCAAAATCTGTGTGACACTTCGCCCTCAAAGCTTGGGCATAGAGCTGAGACAGACCCTCCATAAAACTGGCATCCTGTTTACACACTCAGAACCTTTCTCTTAGATTATTTACAAGCAGAAAATAATGAGAAAAACGCCCACAAAACAAGCAACGACCAAGGCCGTGATATCTCTCCCAGAAATCTGTGAGAGAGAGGTCCCAGGAAGATGCCGACGCCGGGCTCACCTGACAGGAATGGAGGTGAAGGGGCGCCTGTAGATGTCGGAGAGCTTCTCCAGGACCACAGCAGCGGTGGTGAAGATGCGGTAGGTGTGCAGGAAGGTGTTGAGGAAGTCGATGCTCAGGAACCGCAGGTCTGTCAGCCGCTCCAAGAGGCGCTCCACGCTCGCGTAGCGGATCTGGGGGACTTTGCAGGAATTCAGCGTTTTGCTGAAGCAAATATCAATGTCATCTCTGTGAAGACGAGCATCGGATCTACACAAAAGTCAAATTTAAAACACTTTACCAATGAGAGATCATGGCTAAGGTGATGCCTTAAGTTTGAGCTTTCATATTTTCCAGATTCTCTACTGCATTAGCACTTAACTCTGAACTCCATAGAAAGTGCCAGCAGCTCTCCTCACAGCTCAGGCACACAGAACAATCCCAGCCCCAGAACCAAGGACACCGCTGCAGCTTCAGCCCAAAAAGTGCAAACAGCAGGGACTGCAGGAGAGAACCTGGGAGGGTGGGACTGCAGAACCTGAGCTGGGATTGGACACTGAACCCCAATATGGATTTGGACCAAAACTTGTAAAAAGTGTGAAAACTCCTGACTCAGGGTCCATCTTGAGTGTAGCCACAGCCGGGCTCTTGTATTGCCCAAGTTGTGTCCTTTGAAGGCCTTTCAATAAATCCCTTCTGTTCTAGGCAGCCTCTCAAGGCATCAAAGGAGTGGTACCCCTTTAGCTGTTCCTCTCAACACAAAAGCAGCAAATATTTATGCACTATTGTGTTTCATCAATGCAGGAAAACTTTTAATTTGTGGTGACAACTGCTTCTGTAACTCAAGGAACTTAAATTTTATTTCTGGTAAATGTTTTACACTTCAAAGCCTAAGAAACTGTTAATCATGCTTACATTTCTGAAATGGAACAGGTGGCAGAATTGTCCCCTCTTGTTGCATTCAGGCTGTCGTGGCCCATAGGTCAATATGACTAAAATCTCAGTATGGAATAATTCATTGCAATGTTTTCTGCTGGGATCAAGCTTTATCTAAAATAAAGTAATGGATCCTAAAAATTAATCCCTTAACTAGGTTTAAGGCTTACCTGCAAATTAACACCTGCATTCAGCTCCAAGACTTACTTTTTGTTTTAAGAGAATAAAGAGGGAACAGCACAAAACATCTCAAATTTCAATTCAGAAACCAAGAAAAAGTTTTATTTTAGTGAAAAAATCAAAAACAAAACCCAATAAATTTCTACTTGGAAATAAAAAAAAAAGAATCCTTTACATAACTGTACCCATAATGGAGGGGGTTTCCCCCTCAAATTCTGTTTTGCTTTGTTTGTAAATAAACAGGATGAATACTAAGTGAAGCATCTTTCAATACACCCCATCTTTTTGTTATAAATTATTGGACTTTCTCAAAAGAAAGATCAGGATATTCCACACAATTCTACACTGTATTACACAAAAGAACCAACAACAACAAAATCTCATTTCTTAAACTAGGCCTCCAAAAAGTGGCCATTTTTTGTTTGTATCATCCAATGACATCTGACTCTGAAAGTCAAACTGTGCTGCACATCAGGCAAGTCAAATTTAAGGAGAACACCAAATTTGTGTCTGTTGTGAAGGTCCTGTATGTTCTTCCGAATTAATATTCCTTTCTGTTGGCATGGGGACTGAGGTCCTGCTGTACTTTGAAAGGGGACAAATGTACTTTTAAAACTCAGCAGGTGACAGAAGTTTTTATGCACTGGAGAGTTCCTGGAATAAAGCCGAGGACAAAAAAATGCCTTATTTCCAGGGATCAAAGGTGTGTGCCCTAACAGTGCATTCCCAGATGCTTTCTCTCTCCCATTTCTAAGCACAGAGGAGTGGAATCAACTACAGAAGAGGCATTTGAGAAACCAAGAGATGTGACAGATAATAGTGAGAAAGAAAATAGTTTTATGTCTATCCTCGTGTTTCATTTACTTATATATTCATTGGATTATAATAAGTAAAACTCATGTAAATTGAGGTATGCAGAAGATCCAAGCTGTGTTAGAAATCTGGAATCATGTACTGAAAATATCTCACTGGAAAGAAAAAACACTTATTGCAGTATAATGAGAGAATCCAAAGGTAAGGGAAACAGCCTTATAAACAATGACGCTTCTTTGATGTGATCAGTTAAAATCATGAGAGAAAATAATTTTTTAACAGAAATAACAGAAATACAGAGAACAAAAACTTTGGCTAATATAACAAAATACCTTTGAAATGGTACTTGACTGCAGTCACATAAATTCTGAAGACATTGTAAAAATGTCCAATAAAATTATGAGATGACAGGGAACAGCTAAGAACAAAATCATTCATCTGAGGCATAACTGAAGCCAACTACTCAAAATCCAGAAAAACTTAAATTGTGATCCAACACTGTGAATTGACAGTTCACCACTCTGAGTGATCCCTACAACTCCAAGAAAGGGATTTGAAAATATATGTTTCGGGATCGAGAATCAGTTCCATTCAACCAAAATGAGAGAAAAAAAAAGTAAAAGTTTGCATTCTCCAAACACATGCTTTCTCTTGTTAAATTTTTTATTGAAGAAACACAATGATCTATTTTGTTCTCTGTTGCACTTACTTGATCATATGTGGCACTGTGACTTTGGAGTTTTCTTCAAACACTATTGTCATTAATCCATTGCACCTTATATTATCAATGCACTGTGGAAATAAACATTGAAAACTGTTAAAGTCAAAACACTTTTCATACCCCTATAAGCTCAAAGCACAGCTTTTGCAGGGTATGGGCTGATTAAGACAAGGTATTTTCTCAAATGAGAAGCAGTGATGCAAGAATTTGAGTCGACATGCTTCTCTAGCCTTTGCCTCTCAGGGTATTCCGTTCAGAAACCTTTTTTTTCCACATGATTAAGTACTTTGAGTTGGAAGTGATATTTCCTTTGAAGCTCCTTTGAAAGGGAACAAAACTCATTATTTCTAGTGTTTCCTGAAAGAGTGTAAGCTTGAGAAATCAAGACCACAAGAAAATCAGAATGCTGTATACTCCAAGGGGTACAGTAATACCTTAACCTCTACTCTGTGCAAAAGCCCAGAAGGGAATATAAAAACTTCCAGAAATGCATTTTTAAAAACAAGTGTAAGTGGTGCTCCTTATGAAATGCAGGTGTGAGGAACCTGTCCAAGCTGCTCCCTGCAAACTCTTGTATAAATGTTTGAGGCTGCGAATTAGGAGGGACTTGCAAGTGCACTCAGATGAGCCCAAAGAAGGGAACGGAGCTGGGGAAGGGGCTTGACCTCTACCAAACCCTACAGGGCTCTTGTCTTCATTATACTTTCTATATTTATTCATACATATATATGCATATAAATAAATATTCATATTAAAAAAAAATATATATATATAGGGACAATCTCCTTACATCAGTAAAAAGGAGTTTCAGAAATTATCACACACGTTTATCCTGATTCAAGAATACATGTTGCCTTCAGGCTGTGGAACACTTCATTTCAAACCAATGACTGATATTGGATTGCTCAAACCTGATATTCACAGGCCTCTTCAGGTTTAGATTACATCTATAGTTATAAATTAAACATATCATCTATGCAGTTTTGTGTGGGTTTCAATCCAGGATTTTAAGATTATTTGTAAAGTGCAGCTGCAGTAATTCACAGTATGATTTTCTCAAATCATTACCTAAAAGCAGTGAGAAACACATTTAATAGAAATACTTATATTTCCCCTATTTGACCTTGAAATATTTCAAAGAAGCCCATAGCACCAATCATGGTATCAGATTATTTTTATCATTATTATAATATAGGCTAAGAATGGACTTAGTAGCATTCTTAAATGGTCTTTCTGCGCCAGCAAATAACTGCAGTAATTTTACATGTCAATGGAACAACAATAATTCAGTGAAAATCTGTTTTGTAAAGAATTCTCCAACCAGGTCTGTCTGTAAGACAGCATGTTGTAGCTCATACTGTATTTTAAGATTTTTATTTGTCTATTTTTTGTTCTTTCAAAATTGTTAATCTGGCACAAAATAAGTCAGAATTCTTATTTTTTCAGCAATTTCTCCTCATTATGATGATGATTCATCTGGAGATGTTGCCAGCAATGATAGCAACTTTGGAAATGTTTGACATTCCATGCTGATATTCCTCTAATCAGTTACTTCTCTCTAAATTAATAGAGCATAGGACCTGAATTCAGAACTACAAGAGATGTATGTTCTTGTTTGTGTGCATAAACAAAACACAAATAGCCTTGGTTTAGCTCTGGTTAGCTGGAAGTTCAGGGTTTTTGGTTTTTTTCTGCATTCAACTTCTTTCCACAAATAGATTATGACAAAGTTTGTCGATTATGTTTAAAGTAAAAGCAATTAAAAAACCCTCAACAACTTATCCCTGACATTTAAAACATTTTAAATACCTTTTTGTTCATTCACAACATAGACAGTTCCTGCACACTGTCAGAATGCTCAGCAATTATTTATAATGGTTTGTTAGTATTCACTTTCGGTGGAAAAAAGAGTTTATCCCATTTTCTTACTTCATTATTGATGTGATATGGTATCATTTTCACTCTAGAATTCAGGTGGTTTTGATCTGTATGAAAATCATGAATAAACCAGTACTATCTTTCTTCTTAAATCAAAATATCTGTCTAAATCGGCTCTCCTTAGACATAAAAATGCTTACCACTATATTTGTCCATGGACAGTTTTGAAATTTATGCCCCAACTCTGTTTTTGAGAAACACACTTCCCTGGTGACTCAAATGCAGTGACAGAATTTTGAGGAGAACAGGCAACACTAATGGTTTTTCACAGCAAGTCAAAGCTGTTCATCACCCCTGGGTAAGGCTGGTTTTCAGAAGCACAGAGTGAAGGAAGACCTCAGCAAAACCAGGTGAGAAAATGTCTTAGATGGGAAATGGGGGTGTGTGTTCCATTCCCACCTGTCAGAGCTGGGTCAGTTCTCCTCTGTTCATGGGGCATTTTCTTTATCTCTGCCACAGCCAACCCTCCCTCCAGGAGATCTCTGCTGCCCATGGGCCATTCATTATTAATTCCCTTCTGTCCATGGCCAGGGAGTGTCCCTGCAGGGCTGATCCAATTCCACCATCCCATGGGGAGATGCTGTGCCCAGGGCAGGAGCCAAGCATTCCTACCTGGATACAATCTGAGGTTTGGGACACCCCAGCAGCCTTTGCCCCCTGCATTCCCAGAGGAGCAGCTTTCTCCTGCCCTGCATTCCCAGAGGGAGAGCAGGCCCATCTCCAGCAGCCCTGGAGCTCCAGAGGAAAACTCCCCCCTTG
>JANIJU010000003.1:762441-807868 GCA_025504685.1 Leucosticte australis | reverse complement strand
CAGGGCCTGCTCTCACTCTGGCAGAGGGATTTTTTTGTACTAGTGCATTGATATTTTTAATTCTTCTGGTAAAGAACTGTTATTCCTACTCCCATATCTTTCCCTGAGAGCCCCTTCATTTCAAAATTACAATAATTCACAGGGAGGGGGTTTGCATTTTCCATTTCCAGGGATGCTCCTGCCTTCCTCAGCAGACACCTGGCTGTTCACACCAAGACAGAAAAGGACTGAGGTACCTGGCTGATGTCACTTGTCCACGCGGCTTTCTCCTGCCGCGACGGGGCCAAAAGGACAACAGTGAAAGGAGGAGCATCCGTGGGCTCCACTATCAGCTTGAAATCCAGGTGTCCAAACACTTGTCCAGAACCTTTTGCTTTACAGCCAGAGGGGGAGAAAAAAGTCACACCATTAAATGTCACAGTGTAAGGCAAAGAAAACAGTGATTTCATTTACAATGGAAAAGCTATAAAACATCTTGCTGATAAAGAGCAAATCCAATTAGGTATCCAACAAGTCATTTTGTTGTTCACATATTGGGATTTGCTCCTCAAGATAAAGTTTCTTATAACACTTGTATGCTAATACATCCTCACCATACTACAAGTATCACTCAAATTAATAAAACTACTTTCACAATTCAAGTGCAAAACTTGACAAACTGCAGGATGGAAGACAAAAGGAGTTACAATAAAATCAGCCTGAGACTGTATTTTGTAATGCCACTTGAATAAGCTTGCACTTCAGATTTGTGAGGAGCCCAAGGCAAAAAAGTTCCCATTAATTCTTCCAAATCAGTCAACTTCCATGTGTTCCAGAAAGCAAATTATTATGCAGTTTATTTAAGGCTTTTTTACTTTTTTTTAAATAATTTTCAAACATATTAATTTTTATTTTCCGAGATGCTCTGCGTGAACTTGAATACAAAAGCCACATTTCTCCAGCCAACCCTCTTGAAAATCCAGTAAGGGGTGTTAACAGCAGGAACAAATACAACAAAGCAATGCCCCATCCAAGCCAGCATGTCCATTATTGGAACAGCAATTTTGATGGATCAGTTTTACACTGTATTCTACTGATTTCACAACAACATATCTATTTGCTCTTATGAAAAAATAAATAAGGGTACTAATTTTAGGAAACTAGAAACTGTACTTACTACTGACAGCTGAATTTAACTTACAATCATCATCACTCGCTTCTGTCTCCTCGACCAGAGTGCATTCTATCAGAGACAGAACACCTCCTGTCTGTGGAAACAAAGCACATTTCACACAAATGTTATTTAATCCCATTTGTCACAGGTTTTTTTAAATGTTGACAGGCCTGACTCTTACATTTTACATTACTCAGAGCTCTTAGGAAGATACATCAATTTCATGATGCACATTTTTTCCTTAAAGAACTAAACTCAAACTGATTAAATATGTTTTTCTGAATCCAGCAGATTAATAGGATTAATTTGTACAATGCACAAAACTTCTTTCACTTTTACCATGCTTTAATTTATGGCACACACAGACTTGTTCACAAGTTCCAAAAAAGTTAACTAGAATTTCATCTTCTGAATTTAAGTGAAATGCATGCACATTTTTTTAAAGGTTCTATTAGATTCTATTTATTTTGCATACGTACTTGAACTATGTAAGAGGTGCAAAGTGGGAAAGCACATGACCCTTAATAACCTCTTGGTATGCCAAATTTAAATTCCATTCAACATAACCCACTCCATGAACTACCAACATCTCTTTACCCACAAGCCGGCACTATGAAAGACTGATTATCAACAAATATAACTAGATTGTTCTTAGATGACATTTTATTTTAAGAGAACATGCTGTTCAGGAAAACTGAAATGACTTTGAAAATTAATTTTATTAGAGCTCTGGAAAATGTTCTTTGGCAATTCTGCAGGGTTGTACTGACTGATTTATGCACTGAAAACTGACTTAAATTCAGTGCTACATACACTGAATTTATTCACCACTTCAAACAAATAGATACATCAATGCCTGGTTTCTAATCCCCAGTTTACTAGAATTAACTGGGTCTAATAAAAGGAAATTGACTGAACTCTTTATTTGCAATGAAAAGATAAAGCAGTTAAACATTGTGCACCACCCCGCTTTTGTTTTTAACCACTAATGCAATGCTCACATGAAACCCATAAAGCAGCAAAATGTTGGCAGTTCACCAAAGATGTGTTTTCATTTTGAAAATTGAATCATAATATGAAGTCCATACCTTAAGGAGATGCAGTTTTCCTCCTGAACTTCTTGTACAAATTAAGAAGTGTTTTGTAAACAAGAAGCATTGTCTTTCTCCTTCTTTCTTCAAAGACAATGAGCCCAGGCGAACTTTACTCAGCTTTCCCCTCTCAACTGAGGGGACCTGGATAAGGGAACCTGGTAATGAAGGTGCAAAATCTACTGTATTACAGTTATATTTAGTAGGCAGTGCTCAAGCTGTTAAATCATTGAACACTATTACATTAATTAACACAACTCTTCATTCCAGTATCAATGTGTATCAGCGTCTCTTCTAAGCACAAGTCAATCCCTTTTTTACTGCACAGATTCCCTTTTTTTGTTATCATAAATAAACTCAAGTACAGTCTAGACTAACACTCGTGTATGTGGCAGGATTAGATCCAGGGCTGATTAGGCAATTAAACACACTGAGAGGCCATTGATCAGAAAATGAGGCTGAAGAGCAAACACCACTCTGACAGCCACTACACTGGCAAAAGACGCTTCCAAACCAAAGAGACAGAGAATGGAAAGAACATGGGAAAGTTCTTTTTGATGGAAAAAAGTTTGTGTGTGTGCCCGTGTGCAAGTGAGATGGAAATGAAGCACATTTCTTCTTCTCATCTTGTACTGCATAATTGTCAGTGCTCCACAGCTCATCTGAAATGTGTTGCCAGTAAAACACTCCCGAACTAAATTGAACCTGCTTACATAAGCCTGAATTTTGCTTTGCGGAGCTCCAGGCTGGGGACAGCTCTGCTTCTCTTGCTGTTTCACATCTCAGTCTGTGACCAACTTTTCCAGATTGATCCCACCATGTGTATCACCTCCAAATTTGGAGCAGGAGTTAAATTTGGTGGTGAAGTGCAACTCCTCTGTAGATTAAACAGAAATATTTCTACCATACAACTTGCTGTTAGCAGACAGGGCAGCCAAGAGACCTCCTAGTCTCCTTCCCACACATCTCTCCTCACTATTACCTTTACACTGGCTTGTGCCTTGTTCCAGCATCAGGTACTCACACAGCTAAACCAGCATTAAAATAATGCTGGGAAGAGGCAGCTGACTTAGCTCCCTGATAGGAGCAAGGTCACAAAAGCACCAAGAAACTGATGATGCAAAGGGAGCTGGACAGCAGAACAAGCAGGAGGAGAAGGCTTTGACCTGCCCCTTCCAGATACGAGGTGGCACAGCTGCATCAAAGCTCAAAGTAGTGGTGGCACCCTGACACAATGCCAGCCTGACAGAATTATCCATGAAATATTAGATTAGCAATTCTTACTCTGTGTTGTCAAAAGGATTATCTTTCTCAAAGTTCACATACACAATCTTAAATTAAGAAACAGAGAAATTGCAGTAACTGAGAAAGGTGCTATTTATCTACATTTTTTCTACACTTAGCTCTCTCTCTATATATTTGAGTAGCCTTAAATTATTAACATGTAAACTTCTACTGACATGGGAAATTACACAGCAGTAAATTTGCCAGAGAACAGTGTTCTCTGACAGACATTTCACATTTAGACTAAACATATAGCACAACTTGTGTCACCGAAACACAAAAGTGAAGTTATGCTCTAGAATTTTGCAGAGGAGTTTGGAACATTTCAGATTCACTTACATTCTGACCCAAACCCATAAATATTTACTGGCTGTTGTGCATTTCCCCTGGACAAGCAGCCAACCTGCCTCAGATGTAAGAGAGAGGGAGGAGATCATTTCCATGTGTTGGAACCGTGACTTTTCCATGTTACACTGACTGTCCCTCAAGCCACGCTGCAAGGCCAGCATGTTCAAAACAACTCCCAGACAAAATTTCTTAAAATTCCATCTACACATTTAGGGAAGCAATATTCAATCTGTACATTTTGTTTCTGCTTTGCTCAGTAGAGTAATAGTACCTATAAATATGATATGCTTACAGAAGTAAGGTCACTGGTAATTTTTGTTTATTTATTTATTTTTATTTTCATTGGAATGCTTTCAGGACTAACATGCTCTGTTCTGCCATAATGGGCTGAGGTTAAACAATATTCTTGCATGGAGCTGAAATACTGTTTAATAAGGTAAAACAGAGCAAACCTCTCTCTAAAAGCAGAAAACAGAGACTGCATTTTCTCCCTTTCAAATGTGCAGAGAGGAACACATCTCCTACACGTACTGCATGGCTGACACCAAGCAAGGACCTTGGGCATTCTCATCAGGCTTTAGTGGTTAACAAAACTGGGCATTGGCTCTACCACAGATTTCCTCTTAAGGGAAAAAAATGGTCACAATTGGCCAATGTACAGATGCAATGAGCAAGTGAAGCTAATTTTAGAACATTCATTAACAGTATAGTTTGGACAATAGTGTAATCCCATGAATTTTTATCCAGCCTCAGGCCTTAAGCACTTTCAGCACTTCAATGCTTCAACAGTCACCCTCTTAGCCTTTGCTCAATCCAAGGAATATGAAAGGCTGGATTTATAAACAAACCTAAGCATTCAGAAGTCTACATTGAACTGTCTGATTTACCAGCTCAGTCTGGCTTTCCCCATGCTAGAGGTTTTCAGGCTTTTTTACTCTTTTTGGTTTGTTTTTACTGCTCAGAGGGTTAAACACTGGCAGAGGTTGCTCATTCAGGGAGGCTGTGGAGTCTCTGTCTTTGGAAACAACAAAATGGCAGAAACCAGCCTCCTCCAGCTGGTGCTGCTTTGAGACTGGAATGGGTAATTTCCAAAGTCCCTTCCAGCTTCAGCTACTGCGTGGTTTTGTGGTTATGATATCTTTATCAGCAGAGGTAAATTCACAGCAGCTGATGGCAGAAGCATCAGTGTTTGAAGGCACCAGAGGTGGTTGGGGTGCTCAGTCATTTGGATGTCAACAGATTTGAGAGTCCCTGAGTGTCCTTCAGCCTCACAAAGAAAACGTTCCTCACTTGTTTGTGTGCCTGACTATAAAATCTGTACCTAAGTAAGAGGCAGGGAAAACCAGACCCCAAGAAACTCAAATGAGAATTCACAATCTGCATTGCAAAACACTGCCAGGGACAGTTCCCGTGGTGTCAACATGCACAACTCAACAGAATCAATCTATTCTTAAAAAGAGAAAGTCTGTAACACATAAAAAAGTTGTCATTACCATGCACAAAAAAAGCCTGAACAAAGGTAGTGGCTCCTCTGTCCTGTTTTAAGCTGGAAAAGAGGTTCCTGTGCCCATCTACACTAAACAACACAACAAATGGAAGCCTAACTGAAACCAGAGGAGATGGACACCACTGCCAAAGCGACCCCACTGTCAGATGTAAAAGGAAAATGGGCTCCATTATTTCATTTGCTTTATTCAGATTTCTGCCCTTGCACAGAATCACAGGCAGTGGATGTTCCACCAGATAAGCTGATAGAACCTTTTGTAACACAGACTCCTGCCCACTGCCCTCTGACTGTGTGGCTAGAAATAAATCTGAATTTAATTTACTTACTTACCTGGAACTAACAAGCCAACAGAAATTTGTACAGATTGATTCCCACAGAAAAAATTGTAAAAGCTTTACTGATGAAGCAGTGGGTACACAGACAAAACAGTCAGTCAGTTTTAATGGGAAAACCCCAATAAATAAAAATACATATTTGTATTACATATTGTAATAATCTTTTAAAAAATTCTAAACTTAAACTAGATTTCATAGTACAAGTCAGCCTAGGATAATCACAGCGTTATAATTTTCTGGCTGTGGGTGCAAAACAACTTGTTTTTTTTTCTGAAAGCCATATTCAAACCTCTTAAAACACTCAGAGATAAAAATGTATACATGTAATGAAGAATCAAGTAATTTAATAGGGTTTGCAAAAACAATATTGTTAGTGTATTGTAAAAATAATATTGGAAGTTATTACAGAAAATTCATAGTTTGTCCACATAACTACAGAAACAGCATAAAATGCATTACAAAATGTACAGAAAGCCTATTAATTACCAGGTGCAATATGGCCCCAGCAAATACCAGATGTTCTGCTGAGGTTATCTGGAAAAGGTTTCATGAAGGGATGCACCTAAATTATATTCCTAACCTTTCCTGAGTATATTTAATACTTTTCAGCACAAAGGAGCAAAACCTGTCATAATCCTGCACTACAGATCTGTAGTTATTGTGTACAAACCCAGTAACTTGCTTCAAGAGATCCAAAAGGAAAATATTATATAAATGGGAGAAAAATAGGCAGCTAAAGTAAACACCACCAAGTAAGAATTATAACCAATTTGCAGTTCCTGGCAAAAAAACTGTCCCTTATTTAAAACAGAAATGTTATTCTAGCAGAGTTTTTGGGAACTTAACAACAAATTCCACCTCTGCTGTAACTAATTTCAACAGAAAGAGTTTCCAAAGCTACCATCAATAGACAGAGAGGAGAAGAGTGCTGCTCTTCCCCTGCTCCATCCCCTTGGGACCACAGTCCAGGCAGAATGTGAATCACAGTCCCACGGGGGCTTTGCCTCTCACGTGCTGCTGATTTTCCTGCAGATAGCAGCACAGAACTGAGGTCCAACCACAGCCCAAAATCACCTGTTTTCAGGGCACTTTGTGACTCACCCTGCAGGGACAGGGGGCAGGCTCAGGAGGCTGACAAGTGCCCAGTGCAGTGCCCAGCCTGACGATGGCAGTGTGAGCCCTGCTGCCTTCAGTGCAGTTTTTTTCATGATTTTTGGGCAGCTTTTCAGAGGAATGTCTTACCTTGGCGTATAAAGGTTTGGCTGGTATCTAGCAATATGTCACAGCCCTCCACTATGGTCCTCTCTATGGCCAGGTTCTTCCGGATATTCTCTGTGTCACTCACCTCGTCGTGCATCACTCTGTTGGGGACAAAAATGCACTTTATCTCCCCAAAATGTGCCTCACACCTGCTGTGTCTGTGAAGACACAGTGCACGCCCCTCACCACCTGCTACAGATCTCTCATCCAGTGCCTCATCACCCCAGAGCAGGTCTCCTGCCTTTTTTCCTCTCCTTTTCAAACCATTCTTGTGATCATTTTGATTTTTCAGCAGTGGAGCCAATTTGGCAGAATAGTGACTGTTCCTGAGCACATCTGACAGATGCCACTGAGTTACAAACACTTCACAGCTGATAGAAGAGAACCTGATCCTTAATGCACAAAGAGGAAAGTGCTGTCTAAAATTCTGTAGGGCACATTTTAGATTCCCTCTCCATGGCTTAAGGATCCCACTCTGTCCCTGTTTCATCTTTACAATATAATGTATCAGTCTTTCCCTTCCCTTTCTCCTTCCCTTTCTTTCCCTTTCCCTTTCCTTTCCTTTCCTTCCCTTTCCCTCAACAACCACAGCATTTATATTTCACCATTTCCTTTCTCTTATTGTTCTTTCTATAGCCACTCTCCCCTTACAGAGAAAAATACAGATTTTTTTTTTTTTTTAGTGCTGAAACCCACCCAGGAGCTTATATGCTCTTGCAATGATATTTTCCTAAAGTAGGACTAGACTGCACTTTCTGGTATCTCCCCCTCTCTCAAAACTACCTTAAAGGGATGGAAATGAGTCAGTTTATTTTACATTTATGGTCTCTACTGACTTTATGAGCAGAGAGGATCAGTCAGTCTCAGACTCCAGTTCTGAGTGTTCAGTGGTGAATCAGTTGGATCAGCAGTGAACTCTGACTTATATGATGAAGCCAGTCCAAAGCTGATTTATCTGCTCATGCAGATCTTTTACAACTAAATATGCTCCAAGCACATCTTTAGTGAATACTCCAGACACTGAATATTTATATCCTGGAGTTCACTCATGGTCTCTTTGTTCACAGCAGAAAACTGCATTTCCCAGAGAGCAGAAACACATTTCTCACTGGGCTGATGAGAGGAACATCTGAGAAAGGTCTGGGGGTTCAGGGAAGAGCTTCATTGTGCAGGCTTCCACAGGGAGCAAAAGTTCTCAGAATATATCTTTAGTTCCTGCTTATCTGGCATTATTTGAAGCATATATGAAATGCACTTTTCACACTAACACACTAAAATTATAACACAGAATGAGAACTTATTTAAAATGCCCTTCTCCCTTTAAATTAAGAAAAATAAAATTTCTTTATGTAAAGAGAACTGCTCTGTTCATAATCCAGGAGTAGGTGGTTTCTATAGTGATTTCAATTCTTCCTAACCAAAATACAAGGAGACACTTGGAGATTTAAATTTGCCAAAAAAAAAAAAATAGAACAGACAAAATATTACACTGAGATATTTTTGTTATTTTTCATTATCTTTTGTTTTGGGTTTGATCCTTTTCTTTAAAATGCATATCTTTTAAAAAGAGCAAAACCAAATAAAAATAAAGAAAACCTGGTTTTTCTTTTCAAAACCTTGAATTCAAAATTATCAGATATAAGGTAGAAAAATCTTACCTTGAAAGTTCCTCTAGTTTAGATTTAGCAAATTCAAGGCTTTTTCTCTCAACGTGCTCGTGTGGTGTATGAGCCAAAAGTTCATGAAGTGTTATAATATATCTGGGAATCTTGAAACCAATAAGAAATAATATCGGTAAATCCATATATACCTTCCCTCAATTTTAATAGATTATGAGCATGCAAATTTCTTTTGACATTGAAAATACCAGGTGACCTGTCTGCATTCAGATAACATTCGCATTGCACAAAAGGAGATGGAAGAATGTCCAGTATTTGACTATTAAAGGCTACAGGGTAACAAGGACCCTTCAGAGCTTTTAACCACAGAAAGAAGGACCCTTCAGAGCTTTTAACCAAGTGATGGTGCAGCATAACTGGTCTGACACAACAAGATTTATGTAAGAGGAGAGGCAAAATTATGCTCATGTGGAAAGTCACCAGCAATGACATAATAACATTCCTCATCACACAGGAACAGGATCATTTCCTTCCCTCCCTTGACCTGGTTTCAACTCAACCCAAAGAAACCCCATACCCACAAAACTTTAAAATATACCACTTCAAAAATTAAAAAAGTATTGTTGCAGGTGCTAATGGCCCCTTAGGCTAATATGAATAACTACCCCTAACATAAGTGTCAGTGATGTCCGTTTTTAATTTTTTTTTCTCTATCTCTATCTGGCTTTCCAGTAACTGCACAAACTGACGGGGTACACTATTCCTCTGATGAGCAAAATGTCAGGTTAAATGAAAAAGACATAAAATTCTCAGGCCAGTGCTTCACAGACATCTTAAAACAGCAGAAAATGTCTAGTCCACACAGATCACAGTAAAATATCAGGAGGGTAAGCACAGTTTTCAAAACTTTTGCAGTTTATTTTCCATTTTCCAAGCCACCAAGTCACTCGAGAGCAAAGCAGGGAGAAAGATACAAAATGAATTCCCAGTAAGGTGCTTATGACTGCTCTAAGTTCCTGAATATCATCTCTCTCTGGGCTTTATAACCAGGGCTTCTAAGTCAAGGACCTGATCCTTGCCAATTTTCTTTGGTGCCATCCTCATCCCACACTCCCCCTCAACATTCCTGAGAATAAACAAAGATGAGCCAGCACAGCTGGGGAGGAGATCTCCACAGGCAGAGTCTTGGTGTAACAACAAAATAAATTACACCAAACTAATTTTCAGGAGAGTATTTCTAGTTAAGCAGGAGGAGCCTTCAATCGATTGCAATGTCAGTAACATAAAATGAATCTACCAAATATTAAAACCAAATATACACAAAAAATACACAGGGAGTACCTGAAACATGGGGTAGGTAAGGAAGGTTTCCAGCATTCTGCCCTCACATGCTGGGTTGGCTTCATATTGCTTCAAGAGTTTGTCAAAATCTCTGTTTTGCTTACAGTTTGCCAGCACTTGTAGGCTATATTGATGATTCCGAACAAATTCTTGATATATGTTCAGCATTGGCAGCAGAATGTCAAATAAGTCAGCTAAAAAAAGCAGAAAAATGCCTTTTTTTTCCCCAGCAACGCATGTATTGAAATACATTTTTAAAGAAAATGTGTTTCCCAGTGTTTTCTCTGGAAGTGAATGACTATAATCAGTTCTGTTTCCAATACACTGACAATTTAGAAACATTAAACATAGCTCTTTCACCTGCCCAGTGATGGTTGTTCTCATTACCTAATGATCAGATAGCATTACCAAAAATACACGTCCCATCAATGCTTAGGGCAGAGGAATTCTCACATACAGACCATTACTGCCCACATGGGATTCCCACTACACCTGATCTTGTGGTTTTAATCCTGCATATGCATATTCCCTTCAAAAGGGCCTTTTAAGAAGTCATGTCATTAGGAAAAAAAAATCCCTACTGATTATTCAAAAATAAATATGAAAGTTATAGCCCTACAGAAAATAAAGTAACTTACCTAGAATTAAGGTAGGCCAGTTAGCTATTCTTGCTTTTAAGCCCTGGTGAAATATCTCATGAAGAAACATGATTGTTTCACTGAAAAACAAGTATTTAAACAAACAAAAAGACAATTCTGGTTTTATTTTCTGATTAATAATTCACAGAGAAACATCTCTTCCTCTTTTGCACTTTGCTAGAAAAAAAACAGAAGACAGTTATTGTTATGGAAATAAGTGCTTCCTTTTATTGCATTGTTTAAAAATACTAGCTCAGTGCTTCTAAAAAACTCATAGTATTCAATATAAATATTCTAACATTGCATTCATATTCTAGCAAGGGAAAGGAAACCTGCCTTATGACTAAAGGAACATATTCGATTTCTCAGAAGTTTGGGGCAGGCTTGGATGCAATCCCAGTCCTGTATCTAATGTTAGATGCCTCCTGGGCTACTTGAACATGCTCATTACAGCAGTACTTGGATGCCTAATGAAAGAACAATTCCTTTTTTGCAGGATATGAAAAGACAAGTGAGAGGGAAGGAGATTCCTTAGGCAGGACAACAGAAAATAGAAGCTTTGACATTCTCATCCTCGGGGTCTTATCGGGATCATATGAGGCCACTAAGTCCAGTTTTGCTCTCTTAAGAGAAAAAAAGAAACAGGAAAGGTGACAGAAAATTGTGGGAACTGCCCTAAGAGGCACCATCTGTCCTTTTTTGCCTTTAGCAGAGGAAGACACAGAATGCAGGGAGGTAAAGAGGTCATGCTGGTTTCCAACAGCATCACCTGCAGCACCTTTGCCTTTCAGCCCTGGAAAAGTGTCTGGCTCAGTGACACCACCTGCACCAGAGCCAAAATAGGAGCCAGGACTGCCTTCAGCTGAACCAGAATGGGAACAAGCACTCAGGGAAACCCACCAAAAAAACCCCAAATAAAAAGCCACAGAAACCTCCCAAACCAACCAAAAAATCCCAAAAAGGTCCCCTATACCTGTTGAGGAAAATGCTGCTGACGTCGTCATGGCTGATGGGTGGCTTCTTGGAGCTCGCTGCCATCCTCAGGGGCCGCAGGAAGCAGTTCACCAGGACATAAAGCTGGTGCACGTACTCAGACTCGGCCTCCACCATGTTGAAAACTATCTGGTTCCTCTTCCTCATGCTCTCTGCATGAGGAGAACAAATATAGTCTTGGACAATGGTTTTCCATTTTCTTCTGCACAGCCAGCCCCGCATAAAGCTCTGAACCTAAAAAGGGATCACACAGGAAAAGAAAGTTAAAAAAACATATTATGTGACTTATCATAAGCTCTTCATTGTAGAAATAACTCTCAAAATTAAGTCTTTGCTCAAAAATAAAAATGTTCCCTTATTGATATATAATTGTTCTGTAATTAAATATATTTTACATTTCTGTTCATTTAGGGTCTTAATTGTTGCCAGGAAACAGACTGTAAAACATGGCATAGATAGAAGAGAATCTTTCACTGCAAGCTGGAGTGTTGTCCCTTTCCCATCAGCACGAGTGCAGTTCCTTCTTCCTCACCCTGGAACATTTCTCTTATACCCCAAAGGTATCCTGTAATACCTCCAGGTAACACAGTCCAGCACAGACTCAATGTCATTATTGGCAGAATTCTTAAATGATTTTTTAAGCTTACTTTGCTTTCCATTTTGAACAGATAACACTTAGTATGGGTATTTAAAGTTAGGTATCAATACATTGCTTGGTATCAGACACCAAGGCAACAAACATGGTACTCAAAAAGACAGATTTTTGGCATTCTTAAAAAGTACCTCTATGTCATGAAAAAATCTAACTAAGCACAGTATTTATTGAAGTTGCAAGTGGATTAAAGATTACAGAAGAGGTCTACATCTGGTCACAGGAAATTTCATTATGTCTGTGCCCTGATCTTGATGTGGAGATCATTCATCTTCATAAGATGAATAAGAAGTGCAAAATTTCACTCTCACTATCAGTTTACTCTGAAAAAATATCTTTAAATAAAAGGGGCCTAACTGTCAAAATGACCAAGACACAGAATACAGTGAGTTACATATAGATTCAAAGCTCTCTTGCTACTAAAAGGGGCATTCCCAGCTTCTGCAACAATGGTAAACCTACACGAAAAGGAAAACTCACACCAAGTTACTAGCTCAGTGCTGACTCTGGCTCAAACTGCACACCCCAGAAAAAGACAGAAACCAGACACATCCCATAAAGGATTTCATGCAAATAGATCACAAGATTAAATGTGGCACTAAAGTACATGTAATTGAAGAGATTTAAGTAGGGGCAGGGCAAAGAAAAACTTGCTATTTGACTGTACTTTAAAAAAAAAAAAGAAAAAAAGAAAAAAACTAGACCAAAAAACAGAAGTACACCCCTCATCCCACCCTCCTCCCTTTGAGCACAAAAGAGTTCATGTTTACCTTCTTAATTTTTTTAATATCTGGATCTTCATCTTCCTGGTTGCCTTGATAAGGTCGCATTTTTTCCTTTGTTTTATTCAGTGCTACAATCTGACAAAATCAAACACTCATTAAATGCTTCCTTGAGTTAAGGAAACCCTTGGTTGGAGAACTAACAGAACAACAATTTCCCCTTCCCCCAGCCTGTGGAAGGGGCACAGAATGACCAGCACATATTTGGGGACAAGGACTGGGGCACTTCAGGCCAGTACAGATCCCTGTCCAGCTGGAAGGGGGACCCAAAACCAGCAGGTTCTGCCCCCAAAATTAACTGTGCCTTTTGGGCTTTATCAGCTTGGGACTGCAACAAGGTTTTCAACAACATCCAGGGAACCAGAGCAGTCTGGGACAGTCTTTAACACCATCACAGCCAAACTCAAACCTGAAGGCAGAAAGGAAACAGTGAAATCAGTGGCACCCACTCTGAAAAGCAGTGTGTTATCTTAGGGGGATGAAAGTATGACAGGATGTCAGGAAAATTAACCCAATCAGCCCAACAGACCTCAATATTTCAAAGAAAATTATTATTCTAAGGAGTCACGGGGGGACTGTTATATATTAACCTCACGGGGTTCTGCCATTTTCACAGAATAGACAGAAATATTGAATATCACTGATGCCTTAAGTTTGATATTTTCCAGATTCTCTACTGCATTAGCACTTAACTCTGAACTCCATAGAAAGTGCCAGCAGCTCTCCTCACAGCTCAGGCACACAGAACAATCCCTGTCCAGCCCCAGAACCAAGGACACTGCTGCAGCTTCAGCCCAAAAAGTGCAAACAGCAGGGACTGCAGGAGAGAACCTGGGAGGGTGGGACTGCAGAACCTGAGCTGGGATTGGACACTGAACCCCAATATGGACATGGACCTAATTTATAAAAGTGTGAGATTTCATGACTTGGGGTCAATCTTGGTCCACCTTGGGTGCACCTTTGTAGATACAGCTCTCTTCACAGAGAGCAGGCAGGCACAACTTCCCAAGGATATTTCCCAGAAATTGCAGCGAGGAACCTCAGAGAAAGAGAAAACAATTCTTATCTCTATTCTCTGCTCCTGTTGTTTTTGCACATGTGGAATGTGTTAGGAAGATTGTTTACCTGAAGGAAGTTCTTAATTGGATTCTGGTGATGGCTGTTTATATTAATTGGCCTGTTGGGTCAAAGTTGTGTCCTGACTATCTCAGACAGTCATGGGTTTTTCTTTAGTATTTTTTTAGTATTCTTTTAGTATTCTTTAGTGTAGTATGTCTTTAATATAGTATAGTACAATGTAATACAATAGTTTTAATAAAGCAATTGTCAGCATTCTGAATCAATGGAGTGATATGCCAATCATTCCCTGCATCAGGGGCTCCTGATTCTGCTGTACACCTTGGGTGGAGCCACAGCCAGGCTCTTGCACTGCCTAAGGTGTATCCTTTGAAGGATTTTCAATAAATCCCCACTTCATTCCTTTAACTCTGTCTAGCTCTGCACTAGGAGCCTCCTGAGGCATGCCCACAGCCAAGCGCCCAGAAGAAGGCTCCAGTCAGTGAGTGCCTGGTGGCTCTGGCACTCACCTCTGACTTGAGCCTCTCGATCTCTGTGTCCTGGTCCTCCAGCTGGTGCCGGAGCTGGTTGGCCGCCACCTTCTCGGTCTCCACGATCTGCACCAGGTGGATGTACTTCTGCATCAGCACCTCCCGCTCAATCAGGATGTCCGAGTAGCTGCCGGAGAAAGATCAGGTCACTAAAAACAGCCACGTGCTGGGTTTTAGTGGTTTTAGTGTAAGAAGGCTTCTGCTCCTGAAAGAATTGTGAAAACAGAGACTGGTTCAGGTGAAAACATGTTTTAAGTTACTCCTCTTCTATGGCTAAAGAACTGTTCATAATTATTGTATTTGCGGGGTGCTCCAATGAAGGAAGGAATGATGAATCTGACTCCATCTTCTCAGAAGGTTAATTTATTATTTTATGATACTCTATAATATTAAAGAATACCATACTATACTAAAGAATACAGAAAGGATACAGACAGAATGCTAAAAAGATAATAATGAAAACTCATGACCCTTTCCAGAGTCTGACACAGCTTGGCCCTGACTGCCCAAAGAGTGAAAACAACTCCCAGCAGAATGCAATGGAACAATCACCTGTGGGTAAACAGTCTCCAAACATATTCTACATGTGAGCACAACACAACAGAGGCAAATGAGATAAGAATTGTTTTCCTTTTTCTCTGAGGCTTCTCAGCTTCCCAGGAGAAAAATCCTGAGCAAAGGGATTTTTCAGAAAATGTGAATGTGACACATAATAATCATAATTCTTCTTGCCATGATAGCCAACTGTGCAAAACATTACTACTGTTAGATATTTATTATTGTTGTATGTTTACTGCTGTTAGATGTTTACTATTGCTAGATATTTACTATTGTTAGATATTTACTGTTGTTAGACATTTATCTATTATTAAATACCTATTATTAGTAGATATTTAGAACAGAAACTTGACAAGGTAAAGGCTTTGTCAAGCCTCTAAAGGGGGAAAATGATGCCTTAAGATTTAGCTTTCATATTTGCCAGATTCTGTACTGCATCAGTATATAACTCTGAACTTCATATAAAGTGTTATATCTCCTCACAGTTTACTTAGACAAAACAATCCTTTTCCAGCCTAATATATTTTTAATGAACACCTACTTTAAGTCTTTATTCTGCCTAGCCTCTCTTCTAGGTGTCCTCTCCTGGCATCACAACCCCCTCATGGGACATGGAGAGATAACAGAGTCCTAGTGGTAATAAGCCTGCAGAGCCAGGCTTGTTTAGCTTAAGTTATAATGTGCAGCTTGATCATAAACCACCTAAATCATAATCACCAAATCATCCAAATTGAAACAGTTTAACATCCTTTTTTCGACACTGCTGCAACAGTACCCAGTTTCACAGTTTTCAGCTACTGAGAGCAAGATAACAGCACTTTTTATGAGCTTCTAATTCTCATGCTTGGCCAAAGAACTCGGTAAATTCACTTTGTTTTATGTATTTTAAGGTCTTGATTTTTTCCCATCTTTTGGGAAGACTTGGGAGAGCATGTAGCACTTCATCAGAACTATTCCTCTCCATCTGCCAGATCAATTTATGGAAGAATTCCCATCAAAACTGTCATTTTTAGTGGGCTAACACATGTTTTATTTTTTTAGGCCTTTTTAAAATTACCAAAATAAATGCCTTTAATCCAATCAGTATCAGGAACCACAGTATCAGTCTTTACTTAAGCTCTTGGGCAGCTTTTCCCTGCAAAGGGACAATATCCATAGTGCAATCAGATGCCACAATCAGAGCACCACGTCAGAAATGCTTCCTAGCTTCAGGCAGAGGAGAAATCACTTTCTTCCTCTGCAGCATTTTTATCAGACTGACCCTGAAGCAGCAAAATCCAGACACTTTGCTGCCTCCTTACTCTGGGTTTTAGGAAGGTTGTTCCTCTGAGAATTATGGAAATTTACAAGATAAAGATCAAAAAACACAGCAGAATGGAGGTCCTAAATCATTGACAAGGGATCCCTCACTATTTGATATCACATCTTTTTCCATTGCTGAGTTTGAGCACAGCATTTAACAGAATGAACTTTGGAATTGCAAATCTCTTCCTTTTAAATATCTTCCTGCTTGTTATAGCACTCATAAAACAATGATTATTTGCTATTAAATACCGTGAGGTTCCTAAGATTGCAGTAATGTGCATCCTCCACAATGTGGTTTTTCTGTAAATATTCACTTGTATTTCAATCAGTGTTAGTGCACCTCCACACTGGAGGGGGCCAATATTAACCACAGCTATTGAATTCAACACCTAACCTGGAAAACAAGCTTGGATTTAAAATAATTACAATAAGTTCCCACAGCTATCATCAAGTAAAAGTTTTTCCTCCTTGTACAGATTATAAAAAGAATAAGAAGTGAATTTAATTCTATTACATTTGCTGTTATATTTTGACTACTGCAGAAGTAAACAATACACTGGAAAAAGGAAGGTCAGAGCACCTCTTCCAAGAAGTAAAAACCACACATAAATAAATCTATCATGAAGGAATCCACTTATCATTCAGCTGTGCAAGAAACAGCAGTAAAGCATGAGATTAGATCTTCAAAATTCTTCTTTTTTTTTTTTTTGTTTTGTTTTGTTTTGCAAGAATTCTGGGGTTTTTCTTCAGAAACCACAGTACTTCACCTCTTTGCATCCTAAAAAGGCATTTGTACATTCTAAAAATTGTCTGAACCAATAGCACTAATCATGTCTGAGGTAGCACTAATTGTTTTACAATATTATTAAGATAAAAATATATGTAACATATATAATAAAATGCTTTGATTTAAATTTAATATAAATAGGCTTTCTCACCGAAAACCAAATCCAGACAGGTGAAGCACTCTCTTTTTCTATTTATCCTTTTCAAAATGTTCTAGAAGTTTTGCTACCAATTGTTTTCAATACAGAATTTGAGGGGTTTCACTTTGGTTTTATTCAAACTGAGGAAAGTAGTAGGACATAGAGTCACAAAGATGAACTGCTTATGTAGGATCCAATATATTGTTACATACAGCACTTCTCTTTCACTTTTTTGTTTCTTCCTTTAGGGGAAGAAATTTCTGTGTATTTCCTGGATTCTTTAAATGCATTCAGCTGGACAGCTTTGCTTTACTGGGGAACAAGAAACTTTGCTCTGGAAGATTGAAGTTTTTGTTCTTTTGAGATGCTCTTAGAGCAATTCAGTGGGGGGGCTTTGGCTGTCTAAAATGTCAGACTCAGCCTGGAAACCAAACATCTCCTTCACTCCCATAATTAGCAGTATGAAGAAGAGTTAATTAGAAAAGATTGTGTACACCTACACTAACTTATAATAGGCTAAATCCATTTTCCTTCTCAAAACTACTGCTGGGAAAAGAAAAATCAGAGGCTTTTGGAATAAACCTCACATTCTTCCAACAGCCCCTCCATCCATCTCACTGCATGCCTGAGTAGAGATCACCATGTCCAAATGTGATAATCTGAATATCCAGAGTAATCCCAGGAGCCTTGCAAAAAGACAGGCTGACATGAACACACATGTACAAAAAATCCTTGTAAGAGAAAATTGTACCAAAATGTTCAGATGTCAAAGCAACACAGAAAAATATATAAAACAACTTGTAAGCAGCCAGTCTAGTACTGGTTTTTTGTCTAGGGTATCATTTAATAGAAAGAAACAACTGCTGCAAACGACAGCTTATACAAATTTTTATTTATATTTTATTGAGGGAAGCAATTCTTTAATGTCTAAAACATCCTGTAAGCTGAGGCTGAACCTGTCTACTACCATCATCTGTAGGAACAGAGCTCAAATCAGGTATTGCCAGAACCTCTGACTGACCATCACCACCACATGGAGAGAGGAAGAAATTAACAAAACCCTGATAAAAAGTGCTGCACCATTTAGTCTGACATTCTCAGAAAACCTAGGAAAACTGGAGAAAGTTTAACAGTAGCCTCTGGCAGCAAGCCAGGATGCAAGTCCCACTAGTGCTACCAGCAAATACTTTTGAGTTTTGCCCCAGAATGAGACCAGAGTTGTGGTTCATTGGAGCAGTCCATGCTGCTCAGGCTGCTGGCAGAAGCAGGCATTTGGTCTGGCCACATCAAACCACCCTCCTGAAAAGCAAAACGCACAGCCTAACTCACTCCTTATGAAAACCAGGCTCTGGCTGTCTGCAAGGCAGAATAAATTGCCTGCATTGTCCCCACACCCACCTCGAGCTGCTGCAGGACTCCTCAGCAGAGGAGAAGGAGCCTCTACACAGATTTTAAAGCCTGATGGCACAGTCACAGCCACAGCAGTGATGGGAACAGTAAAACCTGCACTAGAACATAACCAACCTACCCCTGTGGCTCCAAGCAAGGTGCCTTGGGGTGTGATCCAGGGTTCCGAGGAATCCCTGTGCCAGCCAGAGCCACAGGGCACCTTGACGACTCCAGACCCCAAACGGTTTTTACTACACGATCCTTTTAATTTTTTTTTTTACTACACGATTCCCCTGAGAGGGGAAAATACCAGCTGGGAGACAGAGCCTTTGGAAAAGTGGGCCCAACAACCAAAGCATCCCAACAATGTCCGTGGGGAATGGCTCACTCAGGAGCAGGGCGTGAGGGGACGGAAGGCCACCCTGTCGTGTGGGATGGAGACTGTGCTGGAAACACCTCTCACCCACCAGACTCACACCTCACATCAAAACCAGCTGTTCCCATTGTCCTGGCACTCCAGCCAGGAAAATGGAATTCATCCCACAAACAAGCTGGAGGAGAATGGCACCCCACCCCATTGTGCAAAACTGAGACAGAACTCAAAGCATGAGCAGCCATGAATCACAGAATCATGGCATGGCTTGGGTTGAAGGGACATTAAAGGTCAGCCAGTGCCACCCCTGCCATGGCAGGGACACCTCCCACTGCCCCAGGCTGCTCCCAGCCCCAGTGTCCAGCCTGGCCTTGGGCACTGCCAGGGATCCAGCTGGGCACCCTGGGCCAGGGCCTGCCCACCCTGCCAGGGAACAATTCCTTCCCAATATCAAAGTCCCTCTTTTAGTTTAAAACCATTCCCCCTCATCCTCCCGCTGTCTGCTCATGTAAAACATCATTCTCCCTGTTTTTCAGGAGCCCCCTTTCAGAGGGAGGCTCATTAAAAGCTGCCATGAGGTGTGCCCAGAGTCTGTGGAAAGCCTCTCCACATCTCCTCTCAGGCTGAGAGCAGCCACCAACACCAAGGGTGTGAAACTTTTTATGGGCTACATGGAAAAGCATTTTGGGGCTTGTACAAGGCTTGTTATGGAAGTGCAGGAACAAAAGGCAGGGAAAGGGAGGCTTGGAATAGGTTTGAGGAGCAGCAAGCTTTGGAAAACACAGATAAGGGGATAAAAGGGGATAAGGGATCTCAGGTAAGCAGAGTGATCAATACTCTTGTCTGGCCATGATCTGCACATCACCACCATCACCAATCCTGCCTTCTCACCAAACCCACCTCTCTCTCCTCTCCTTGGTGAGGGGACTCCATGTGTGCATCCCTGCAGCTCTCAGTGCCGCTTTCTGGAGCTGGGACCAAGAGGCCACAGGTGCCTGCAGTGCCAGGGGCACACAGGAGAGGTGGAGGTGTGAGCCTGGCCCAGGTGTGCCATGGCCGAGCCGGGCCAGCCAAGCGCTGGGGCCACGCCAAGGCCGGGCTGCACCAACAGGGACTTGGTGATTCGGCTGCTGGAAACGGTTTAAACTAAACGAAAGGCGACTTGACTAAACCCAGCGGTTTAGTAACTAATTAGAAACTCCAGGGTGCTCTGCTTGACACAAGGCAAAGCAAACAAAAGCAGCTTCTGGGAACACCACGGGCCTGGGTGGCTGGCTGAGAGATGGCTCTGCAGGCCTTGCGTGCCCAGCTGGAGCGAGGCACAGCACAGGCAGGGGTTGATAGTTCTCAAATCCTGTGCTGCTTTAGGGTATAACTCTGAACTCCAAATAGAGTGTTAGTTACTGTCTTCACATTTTGGCCAGACAACACAATCCCTCTGGGCCTGAGACTGAAGGACACCCTACAGCCTCAGCCCTGAAAGTACAAACAAAAGTGAACTGGGGGGAGCAAACTGGGGTCAATGACTTCATTACCTGAGGCTGGAATCGGAGGATTAACCCCTGAAATGCAAATGGACCAAACTTGTAACTGTGTGAAAAACTCGTGACCATTGTCCATCTTGGGTGTAGCCTCTGGGAGGCCTCTGCCCAAAATGTACCTTTGGAAGGCCTTTAATAAACACCCACTTTTTCTCTTAATCTTGTCCAGCCTCTGTTCTAGGCAGCCACTCCAAGGCATCATCACGGGGATGGGGGTCCAGGAGCAGCCCCTGGGCAGCCTGCACAGCTCAGTGATGTCAGTGGGGCTCACACTGGGTGTCTGTACTGGATGCACCTCTCTGCCTCACTCCCAGCCCACCAGAAACCACAAAATCCTGGTTATTAAAGCACCAGGCCTCAGCTTACAGTTTTACTGACAGCAAGGCATCAGCACAGCGCAGCTCTGAGATGCCACATGGAGCTTACAACCAACTGCAAAATACTGTGTAAAATACACAGCAAAGTGTGCCTGCAAATCTGAGAGAAAGCCTTGCTGCTCCTGTTTGTTTTTAATTTTAAATTGCCAGTTAGAGGGCAGTAGTTCCTCGTACACCTTAAACAGTGACCTAGGTGAAAGAATTATTCCCATTTTCCTCCCTGCTCTTCTCCCACATCACCTGTGCAGTGAGCAGACCTGGAGGAATGAGATCGATTACAACTAAGCCGGCAATAAATTAAAAAAGCATATTTCCTTTTCAAATCAGTTTCCCAATTAAGTTCACACTTGTGCCTGCATGAAAGGAGGGTTTTTATTCCCACACATGGGAATTTAAGACTTTGGAATAAGCTAAAGCAGAGAAGTCCAATAAATTTTATTAATACAGCATTCATATGAAAAAAAAAAAGCATAAGAGTTTTTGAGCTAAATGCAAAAAAGCCTTAAAATATAGAAGATTTTGTAAGAGAGAGTGATAAGTGCACCTCAGTGTATTGCGGGTGAAAGAGATTTTTTCATAAGAGAACAAGTCCTGAAAGAAAGCCAAAAACAGGACTTCCCTATGCAGTCACTGACAGAGGAACTAGGACTTGACAGGAATAAATCCTCCTGCCCAAAATTGTAGCTCAGAAGAAGCAAACCATGTTCTGCCACCCTGGATATTAATGAGAAACCAAAATAGTGAAAATTCAAATGAAATGGAAGGGGCAAAAAAGTAAGTACAGATGTGGAACTGATAATGAGGTTCCAGTAAAATATACTGGATTAAATATCCCACTTCCTGCTCAAAAGCCAAACAATGCCCCCTGTGAGGAGGGTGCTCTATGGACAGGGAAAATGGACAACATCACAGCAGAAAAGATCCTTTCATTAGGTACTGGCATCCAAATAAAATTCTTATTTACCCAGAGTGGACCGTGGGGTGCAGTGAGATTGCAGCATCCTTTTTTCAACACTCCATCTATAACTGTCAAAGTAAATTACACATGGAAGAAATTTTGATAGCTACAAATGTGTTTTGGGGAAAAAAAACCAATGAAAAGCAGTACAAAATTAGATTTTCAATATGTCAATCTAAGAAAACAAAAAGCCTCAACTACCTCAATTGCATTGTCTCAGCTAACACAGGGATTACCACAGCTCCTCATGAGGATATGACCCTCTGGAAAGCAATTAAATACTTCCTTTTCTGAAATGCCAGCATATTCACACGGAACAAGATGTTCCCCGGTCTCTTTTCAATATAAGAGTAGTGGCAGTCTTCTCAATGCCTCCAACAACTTGTAACTAAGACACCTGAGGCAGTGCAAAAAAGTGTCTTTAAAGTGCTGCATAAAATTCCGTTCATCAATTCCTAAAAAAACCTTAGGTTAGGCTCAAATCAACAGTAGCACTTCTCCCATTTGTCCAAAATACAGATAAACTTAAAGGAAAAGGCCTAGATCATGATGAAGGCAAAATTCAATCCCTAAAGACAATCTGTGCTCTATTGTTCAATTAAGTTGGCAAGAAAAGTCTTACACAATACTCAAAAACTATTATTTTAGCCTCTCTTTATCTATCTTCAGCAAAAGACCCAACGGTTTAGTAACTAATTAGAAACTCCAGGCTGTTCTACTTGACACAATGCAAAGCAAACAAAAGCAGCTTCCAGTGAAGTAGAAAATCATCAGAGCAAGGAGGTAACCCACAATAGGGAATGACACTCCATGCTTACCAACTATATTTTTACAATTTTTTTTGGTCGCTTGTTGGAATTTTGTCCAAGAAAACATAAGAAAGCCGTGTCTGTATCCCTGGGAAACTTCCCCAAGAAAATTTACATACCTATGCAGAAAAGGTGATGAAGAAAATCCCCCAAAATGGCATAGGACCTTGAGACTGTCCCTCACAGAGATGCCCATAGCTTAATATCATCAGGAGGTAGGCCCAAATAAGGTGGAAAGAGGCAAATAGCAAAAGGGGTGGAGATAAAAATACTGATCTTATTTACCTCAGAAACTCAGCTGTCCTGTAAAGCCTGAAATTACAACTCCCTGCTGGAGTCAAAAGTCAGCCACCCTGACCCTGAATGTCACAACCAACTTCTCTGCAAGTTCTCCCTATTTTCAGCTGTGCATTGTTTACCATTGCCTTCATTTCATGTCAGTTTCTACCTTGAAAATTCACGTGTGACATACTTACAGACTGAACTACAAGGAGAAAAAATTTACGTCACATTATGAAGCTCTTATTGCTTGTATGCCTTTTACACCAGGCAATGGACAAGAATCCCAGGATCACTGAGGCTGGAAAATCCCTCCCAGCCCATGGAGTCCCAGCTGTGCCCAGTCCCCACCCTGTCCCCAGCCCAGAGCTCTCAGTGCCACCTCCAGGGGACACCTGCAGGGCTGGGCTCTCCAAACCCCCCTGGGCAGTGCCAGGGCAGTTCCTGACCCCCCCTTTCCATAGGGAAATTCCTGCTGTGCCCACCCTGAGTTGTCCTGGCCCAGCCTGAGCTGTTCCCTCTGCTCCTGTCCCTGTTCCCTGGGAGCAGAGCCCAAATCTGCCCTGTGTGTCCCTCTCTGTCAGGTAAAGGTTGTGGCAAAGCCAAACTGATGCTGCAGAGAGGGAAGCCCAGGATGCTGCTGTCCCTGAAGGTCCTCGAGCAGGAGGCAAAAAGCCCTGCTCCCTTCCTCACTCACTGTCAGTAGGATGCCTTGATTTAGCTTTTATATTTTTCAAATCCTGTACTGCTTTAGGGTATAAGTCTAAACTCCAAATAGAATGTTAGTTTTTGTCTTCACATTTTGGCCAGACAACACAATTCCTCTGGGCCTGAGACTGAAGGACACCCTACAGCCTCAGGCCCTGAAAGTACAAACAAAAGTGAACTGGGGGGAGCAAACTGGGGTCAATGACTTCAGTACCTGAGGCTGGAATCGGAGGATTAACCCGTGAAATGCAAATGGACCAAACTCATAACTGTGTGAAAAACTTGTGACCATTGTCCATCTTGGGTGTAGCCCATGGGAGGCCTCTGACTGCCCAAAATGTACCTTTAATAAACACCCACTTTATTCTCTCAATCTTGTTCAGCCTCTGTTCTAGGCAGCCACTCCAGGCATCAAGCACTGCACAGCAAAAGCTGTCCCAGACCAGGCCAAGCCCTGCAGCAGCACGGGGCTGTGGTGTCACACAGGGGACACCTGCCCAGCCCCGAGCCCCTGGGACCCCAGGGCACGGGATGATGTGGTGACCCAGAGCTGCTCCACTGCCCACCCGCAGGGCTGGCCTGCGAGAGGACAGGGCCCCACTCAGAGGCACCTTCAGTTTTAGCCTTCATTTTCTCCAGATTCTCTACTGCATTAGCACATAACTCCGAACTCCACAGAAAGCGCCAGCAGCTCTCCTCACAGCTCAGGCACACAGAACAATCCCTGTCCAGCCCCAGAACCAAGGACATTGCTGCAGCTTCAGCCCAAAAAGTGCAAACAGCAGGGACTGCAGGAGAGAACCTGGGAGGGTGGGACTGCAGAACCTGAGCTGGGATTGGACACTGAACCCCAATATGGACATGGACCAAAACTCATAAAAGTGTGAAAACTCCTGACTCTGAGCCTATCTTGGGTCCACCTTGGGTCCATCTTGGGTGTACCTTGGGTGGAGCCTTGGCCACACTTTGTGCTGCCCAAGGTGCATCCTTTGAGACATTTTAATAAATCCGACTTTGTAGCTTTAACTCTGTCTAGCCTCTGCTCTAGGCAGCCTCTCCAGGCATCACCAGAGGAGGACACAGCTCCCAAAGCTGGCTGCCCAGGCAGCACAAGGCCTGCAGCCCCAGGGCCTCACTTCACAAGCTCTAAATTAAAAACTACGAGCTGCTCATGTTCAATTTTAGTTCTGAAGCAGAATCACTTCTGTTTACATGGCTCATGTCCTAAGCAATTCAGGAGCTGCCTGGCTCCTTGTGCGTTACCATGGCACTGCAGATTAGCTGAGGTGAGTGTGGATGGGAGGAGGCTGCAGAAAGTGCATTTCGGCAGCAGCTTTGCCTCCTGTTATAAATGACAAATACAGTTATTGCCTTTCACATTTAGGTATTATCTTTTGTTTTGCAAGTTATTATTGATCACAAAGATCCTGATATAGTGCAATGTGTGATTCCTTTTAGCTGCTTTTTGGTATAGTATAATCTGTCCATTTCGGTATGCACTGTATAGCTTATAGAAATAGTAAATAGTAATTTGATATATATTATCTCTTAGGCCGTAGCATAATATTACAATAGAGACTATCTGATGTTAACATGCTTTTATTTAACTAACTCAGAGAATGGTGTAAGATAATTATGTGGTTCCTTGCATTTGTGGACTGAGTGGTAAAACAAGAGTGACAAAAACCAGAACCCAATTTACTGGCTCCTCGTTACCAGGGAGTGTAAAAACAACAGGATGGAACCACAAGAAATAAAATATATTGGTTTAATTTACAAGATGGCATGAAGACAAGCCAAAGGTTAAAACCAAGCAAAAGAACATCTAAACCCAAAGGAATGTTTGAATATATACATATCCAACGAAAACTCTTATGAATATGCATGTACCCCCTGTAATGTAACAGTACATAGAGAACACGGTTTGGGTCAATGCTGTGCTTTTGGCAAATAGCCAAGCACCACAGCACTGGATTTTATCCCTTTTATCCCTTATTAGACTTTCAAAAAGTTTTGAAGAGTGAGCATTGTTTCTCACACCTCCTGCATTCCTCAGGCCTTCAGTGAGATGACTTTAATTTACATTTCACCTAAACCGTGGCCACTTGCCACACAGGCCTCTCCTGAGGCACAGACTACTGCATGGCTCAAAGTCCTACCACAATCCTTTCCACAAAACTGTGGGTCAGGAGGTTCAGAATTTCAGTTTTGAAGTCAAAATTTTATTTGTCACACTTCATCATCTTAATGGCTTCACGTTCTCTTTCTTACATTTATTTCTCTGTAAGAGTTTTTAAGGAAAAACTCATTTATTCATCAGTCATATCATTAATTTCCTCATTCACATCACACACTTGTCTCTAACAGAAGACTAATCCTAGGGCTTTTTTCTAATAAAATAATATTCTTCCTGAACTAATTTCAACTGCAGCACAATTGCTTATGAAAGATAAAAGACAGTGAAATAAGCATTGAATGTTAAAGGTGTTTTTTTCCTATAAGGTACTCATGAATTGCAAACAACACGCAGCTAATACATGTAATCATTTCTTTCTGTTTGGAAGATGGGTTTAGGTTCTCAAGTATTATCCATTTACCTGTAATAAAATGGATCAGAGGGTCACAAATCGAGTTTCATACCTTGCTTGGTGAATAGCTTCTACCCACTCATCTCCATCAACCTCATCCTCACAACGCAGCTCCAGTGGCTTCTGCCCCTCATGGCCAAAGAGAACAGTAAAGTAATGCTGCAAATTAGAACAAAGGAAAAAAGGGTTCAGAAACTCTTATATTTAAAAGATATATACAATTTTAAAAAACAACAACAACAAAAAAATCGACCAAACAAAACAAATAGAAAATACAAAAAACATCCCACCCACCAAATAAAAAACACCAGAAGACTTTCTATACTCAGCCCAGTGTGTTGCAAGCCCAAAGAACATGTATTTTAAGTTTTAGTCTTGAAACATGAATTGAAGTTAAAACTACCCTGAAAATATTCCCCTGTGTATCAAGGTAATAGCTTTCATGTACTTATTGCTAAGTTATTGTTCTTAAACTTCCACATCCAAGACAACAAAATACAATTCCCTAAAGAGCTCCTACAGCCAAGTACAATAACAGAACTACAGTGGGGTGTCTGCAGTTCTCTCTTGCATTTTTTTACCGAAAACTTCCCCCACAAGCCAGTGTGGGGACCCAAGCCTGGAGCCACCACCACCTCTCCCTCCATGCAGATTGTGCACGGGATCCAGCTTATTCCCCACCTTCCCAGAAGAACAGGGACCCTTCTGTTAGGAAAATCAACTCACAAGCACCAGAGGTTTGTGTCCAAACAGGAGACAGAGGAGTCCTTTGACTTTATTCCAATCAAGGCAGAGGCCACGGGGCATCCCCTGGGGTCTCTCCCATTTTTGGAGGTGCAGCCTCCTTTTTATCCCAATTCCCAGCCACATTTCCCTTCTCTCTTTCCCCCTTGGCTGGGGGACTGGAGAGGTTCAGACTTCCCAGAACACCTGATCCCAGAGATTCCCCTCTAATGTACAACCCTCCCTTTTCATTTTTAATTCTTACTGAATTTAGGGGCTTTTCTTCTTCATTGCTTCTTTCATCTTTCAATGCCTAATTTCATTTATCAGCCAACCTAAAGTTCATTTGTAAAAGCAAATCTCTTTTTGCATTGATCAGTCAGTGGAATCCTTCCCATGGTTTCTTTTCACTCCCAGGGTGGGTTTTATCCACCAGCAGACCCACAGCTGGTTTAGAAAGACAAATCTACTGTTCCTCTCACTTCTCATCCATCACACGCCCAAAACATGTTTTCCACTCTCTCAAGAAGTCTCGCCCATAACTATATGGCAACTACCTTTTTTTTTTTTTTGTTTGTTTGCAAGAAAATGCTATTCACCCAAAATCTCACATTTCTTGCATGAAGGCCATTGCCCTGTGTTCCACAGAACTTTCAGGGAGGTTTGTGCCACTGTCAGAACACAGCATAAACAGATTTAGCTGCTGGGGAGGGGAGAGCCACCTTAGCTCCCATTCGACAGGGATGGATCTTTACAACCTTATTTTGCACAGCTTGTGTACCAACTTACAGCCAGGCAGCAAACAGGCTTCTTCCAGCTCAGATGAAAACAGATTAGAAAATATTCTACCTGAATGCACACATTAATTTCCACAGGTGTCCTAAATACACTCTTTGAAATCCAGGATTTTCACAGGCAGGAGGAAGAGTGAGGGTCATAAAAACACCTGGGTTTGGGTCTGAGGTCATTCAGGAGAAATTCTGACTGAACTTGTCTGGATCCCTCCACAGTCCTCACTGCCCAGAACTCCCCCAGCCCTTGTCCACCTCCACACCTGTGCACAGGGAACAGAAATTCCTGTCTGGGCTCCCACAGCCAAACTCAAGCACTCCTACTTTTGGCTTCCTTTTGGGTAACATGAGCACAGGAAAAGGCATTCCAGGAGGAGAAATTATTCACTTGTGCATTGTATCAGTCTGTTAAACATCACTATGCATATAAAAAGCACTCTTCATGCAGAAGAGCACCAGAACTGCAGGATTACAGACAATCACAAAAGAAATGAGGCCAAATCAGAAGCAGCATTCACATTTAACAGGCTTTAACTAAATGAAGTTCAGGCTCAGACCTGTTAAGTCTCAGAAATTAAAGAGCTCCAGAGCCCAAATGAGGAATAATAAATGAGTACAAGGACAATCTTAAAACAATCTGGAGTTTCAACAGAGCAGATCACTTAAACCTGAACATCATTAATAGGAAGGAAAAACCCATTTAATCAGGTCCATAGGATTCTCCATAGCAGTGAAAGATAAAAACTTTTACAACAATACAGTGCAGTTGAAAATAACTTACAGCACAGTGAAAAGTGCAGCAAGATTACACACAAAAGTGCTCTGTTTATAGAGTGGAATAGTCTATTTTAAAAAGCATATTTAAAGATAAATCACACTGTTCAGCACTGCATATTATGTAACAAGTTATTTGCGTTTCATAAAGCTGTTACATATAAAATTAGAATAAAGACTCAAGTGCAGACAAGCACTGGATTTAATCCCATTGTGTGGGGATTCAAGTTAAAGGGAGAGACAATATCAGAGTCCTCCCTACTTTTAAAGTGCAGTAACTCAGACCTCTTTAAAGCAAGACTTGCAGTGATCTCATGTCACAGAATTTAAACTCAGAGGTGTGCAGTTACCATGGTGACAGGCACGCCAGAAACACACAGTTAGGCCAAGAAAATGCATACAACATTTAAACTAACTTAGAGGGCAACCACAGTAGGTCTGGACCCAATGGCAACTAAAGCTAAATTACAAGACAGCATTTGTTTTGAAATCACCTACATCTGTCAGCCCCCCAAACAGTCATATTGCATTCTAGCATCAGCATCAGCTCTCACTTCATTTATCCAGAAATAGTCAATTCTAGAGCACGAAAAGTGCAAGAAAAATACCATAACATGCCTCTGAAAAGAATCTCAAAGTTATCTTTAAATTCTCTTTTCAAAATAAATGTCGCTCATTTAAAAAACTAATTTACTACAAGAAAATAAGATGGTGTCTGTGATGCACTATTACATTCTCCAGTAAGTGATGTATGTGAGTGGGCCTGTATATATAATTACACAGAGACAATATAATTTTAGCACTGCCATTCAATGCCAAACAGTTCAGCTTGCACATCACTGCAGCAATGTACAGGTAAAAAAAAAAACCTTCTGCATACACACCATCCTTTTCTGAAGGGAAAACAGTAAATATTTAAGCACTGTAGCACATATTTACATCAACTACCCTCATCACCATCATTATCCCGTCTGTTGGATATCAGAAACACACTCGTGTTTCAAGTTCAACTAGACAATTTTGTTGTTTATGTTTATTCTGAAAACCACTGGAATCATAGAGGGTAATATGAACAATCTGTGTTTTGACATAAAACAAATGAAGTAATTTCATTTCAAGGTGTCTTTTCAGTATTCAGTGACACGGAAAGGCTTCATTTGCACAAAAACACCTTTGGCAGAGTTCTTGAAGGTAAAGCTAGAGAAAAAAAGAGGAGAGGAAGCTTCAGGTACCTGGCACAGGTATGAAGGTATGACTGACAGCCAAGAAGGAGTTGAGGGACATCAGGAGCACTGCTGTGTGTCACTCCTTGACTCCTACCTGGGGCTAACCAGAGCTTCTCCCTGCAGTGAAAGGAGCAATGAGGGAGGAGCTGATGGGTGCCTGCTGCACAGACAATAGGCTGGAGCCAGGCTCAGACTCCGGGTGCAGAAATCCTGCACCACAGCTGGGCTGCCCAGCAGCTCACAGCACAACTCTGCCCTTGCAAAACTGCCCAAGGGATGGCAGCACTCAAAACAAGGCAGCAAAACCTCTGCAGCTCCAACAGTTCCCTTTCAGAGGGGAAAAAACAGTGTTCTGACAAAAAAAAAAACAAACAGACAAACTCTCACCCAAAAAAAAAAAAAAGCGTGCAACAACAAAGCAAACAAACAAAAACCACACAGACAAAACCCCAGAGAAACAGAAATCCAAAAGACACCTCTCCCCCCCACCAAAAACCCACAGGAAAAAAAAATATTAACCCAAGTGATACATGCCCTATAACAGAAATACTGCTTTTCAGACCACTGAGGTCAATGAGTGGCGATGCCCCAGACAACTGCCCTTCCCTAAGATTTCCTTGCTAAACACAAAACTAATTTATAATAATGCACTATGAAATTGTCACTTTAAAACTTAGTTGTGCCATGATCTGGCCAGGTGCTATTTCCCAATTTTTCACTGATTTATTGCAGTCCTAGCTTAACTATTCAAGCCAGGATGTTGAGAATAAATTAAAAAGAAAATCACAGGCATCAATATTGATAAGAATGGGAAACAGAGATGAAAAACACTGGTGGAAAATTTGTCTGTGTACCAAGATTGCTACCAAAACATTAAGAGCCATAACAAAAGCCTGTCTTCAATGTGAGCATGAGGAAGCTTAATCATTTGCCATGTATTTAAGGCTTACATTCACTGCCTGACGTTTGCAAGGGCGTGTTGCAAACCTTTGATGCTGGAAAAGGTGGCAGAGGTGATTAATTAAAATTTAACATGACAAGCTAAAAATATTTATTGTTCTTGACTTCTAAAGACATTTTCATTTCAGAACCTGGAAGCCTGTGTGCAACCTGAAATGCAAGTAAATTACTGAGCAAAAGAGAACAATCACTGCAGCAACTGAAAACTCCTCAGTAATCCCAGAAGGAAAAGCAGAAAATTGCAGTCTAAATCAAAGCAGCTTATGCTATCCAAGGACACATTAACTCATGGAGTTTTCAGATGTGTTCTACTGACAGTATTTTGCCCAGCTTCTGAAACATAGAACAAAATGTGTACTCTGTATTACTCACATCCTGGGGAAAGGGAAGGAAAAGAAGGGGAAATGTTGGGAAGAGAGCAGCACCTCTAGGAGGGTATAAGTGGGCAAGGATGAATATGTGGAGGTGAGGGACATGTTTGGGGGAGAAGGCAGCAATCCCTCACAGAGAGAGATTATTTATTACAATGTGTGGTGTCAGGACAAGGGGAATGGTTTCAACCACAAGAGGATGAGATGGGATACTGGGAAGGAATTGCTCCCTGGGAGGGTGAGGAGGCCCTGGGATGGAGCTCCCAGAGCAGCTGGGGCTGCCCCTGGATCCCTGGCAGTGCCCAAAGCCAGGCTGGAGCAGCCTGGGACAGTGGGAGGTGTCCCTGCCATGGAGGGGTGGGATGGATGGGCTTTAAGGTCCCTTCCAAACCTAACCATCCTGTAATTCCATGGCTGTGCCAGCAGCATGGTGGGCAGGAGAGCTCCTCTCTGCCAGGGAAGATTCCCCCACGCTGGGACTTGCTATGGCACCACTCCTGGCAGGAAATCCACATCCCATTGCTGCTAAATTAGCATGAGAACGGAATGATGACAGGAGTGAGAATTCATTTTGAAGTTTCCAGGGAGATCTACTGAGCCAACACATTTCATGCTTGTATCACACCAATTAGTAGAAGCTATAATGAGAACAGGATGAGTGGACATCAGAATTAACACGATGTACTCGGGAAGAGTCAGATGGTTTTTGTACAAGGATGGCATCTCCTCTAAACCCAGAGGAGCTCTCTGAGGGGTCAAGAGGTATTCAGATTGCAACAAAAATGGTTTTCACAGCGATTTTGACTGATATTTAGGGAAATGATTAAGCATCTAGGACTTACAAGAAAAAGGTCACTCCACACATGAAAAAAAAAAAAAATTAAAGAAAAATTAGCTCAAAAGCTAGGAAACAGTTGGACTACTGGGCCATCTGTCAGTTCTTAAAATGACACAAAGTCATCAGAGGACTTCCTCAGGGAATTCTGTTGAGGACTGGGACACCCATTACAAAGGATGACAAAATCTGTAAATCATTTGAGATAGTAATGATGAGAATCTATTATTAAGAACTTCAACACGCCTGAGTTACTGTTCAGCAAGAGGGCAGACGGGATTAATTGTCACAAACACAAAGTGACACACGTGAGGAAAAACATCCCAAGCCTCATATGTGGAAAGATGGACTTTGTGCTTGGTAGCACCACTCAGGAGCAAGGTCCCAGGAAAACACCATCCCAATGCTCAACCATGCCAAAAGAAGAAAATCAGACTACAGGGGTGGCTGGGAGCAAAACAGAACAAAGTGAACAAGGCAGTTACACTATGAAACATCCTGAAAACCATGGGCACTTTTGGACTTTTCACACGGACATTAATTGGGAAAGGTTCAGAAAAAAACAGAAGTGGTATGGAAAGGGTTGAGTATGTCCCAGCTGGATAAGTAAAACCTTAATCTGGGACTCTTCAGCCCAGAGAAAGGACAAGGGATGATGGATTTGAGAAGAAGGAGGCTAATTCAGACTGGATATGAGGAAGGAGTATTTTACCATGAGGGTGGTGAGGCCCTGGCACAGGCTGCCCAGGGGAAGGTGGGTGCCCCATCCCTGGAGACATGCAAGGCCAGGCTGGACAGGGCTCTGACCCACCTGATCCAGGTGAAGTCACAGCTCATTGCAGGGAGGCTTGGACTAGAAAACCCATAAAAAGCCCCTTCCAACCAGAATGGTCTGTAATTCTATGGAAGGAACAACTTCGGGGATGCAACAGGAGTCTGCAAAACCAGGAGGTGTACTAAGTGCATGAATAGAGGGTCAACAGCTCTACTTCTTTTCCAGTTAAAGTAAAAAAATCTATTAAACAAAGGTCAGAGAAAACAGCTTCAAAACAAACAGAAGAAAGTGGTTATTCACAGAGCTGGTGATAGTCTGGTGCTGCTCTGTGACAAAGGAAGTGGTAAATGCACTGGCAGGGATGTGCAGGGAGAGCAGAAGGTTCACTGTGCAGGAATTCTGGGCTAGCAAACACAGAGAATTCACATATTTGTAATGCAAACAGTTCTGAAGCTGAAAATAACTAGAAAGTCATTTCAGAGCAGAGGGAAGGGAAAAGTAAAATAAGTATTAAATAGATGCCTTCCCCAGCATGTCCTCACAGCCACCGCGTGGCACAGGTAATTAGAGCAGTTGGACCTTTGGTTGAAGCCTTTCTCATAGTCCTAGAGGGGCTAATTAAAACTTCCCTTGGTGGCATGAGAGTCTTCTACAGCCTTCAGATTGCTCTGCACCTGATTATAAACGAGATGTGCTGGTGCCTTCATAAAGTGCTGGCTCTAACAAGTTTCCTGGGGTTTTTCTTGCTGGTTTTGGGTTTAATTTTGATTCTTTAAAAAAATAAAGAAGTAATTTGCAAGCCTGGTAGAGACACACTGGAGTGTTTCAGGTTCTGTGTTTCTTTCTGGTGACACCTGGGGATTAAGGAGGGGTTTTTTACCATTTCAGTGTTACTTCATCATCCCTGATAGGTAGACATCTGATACTGAACAGAACTAGGGAGAAAAATATTCCAAAGGTAAATTAGAATAGGGCTTTTATCTGCCTAGAGCACATTGGAAGATACTGATTTGGATCTGCCACACTGAGAATATTCAGAGATGGCTGTGGTATCTGCTACAGGCTTAGCTTCAAACTGGACAAATACAAAATATCTTCTTCTGGGTGAGGAATGGGATGGCTTGATGTCTCCTTTCTTCAGCCAATGTTGAATTAATCGAGTGCCAACCTGCTCCATAAAATCCATTCTGACAATCTGACAGTGAATCACCTTCCTGAGCCATCCTGCAAATATTGTCAGGCCAAGAACAACTGAGGTAATTATATGTAATTATGCAATCAACAGTTGTCCCGTTAGGGAGATTACACATAAATGCACCCTGTGTTATAAACTCTTACTCTGTCAATTAGAAAATACCAACCTGCAGAGAAAACAGAAGTCAAGGAATACACAAAGGTCACTGAGGACCTACATTCTCCTGCAACTCTGTTGACTTGCATTGAAATTACACCAAATTACAATGGTTGCAGAACTTGTTTTCATGGATGAGAGAACCAGGCTAATATGGCCCCATCTGCTCTATTTTCAATGCAGACCATTTGTACTTAGCAGCAGTTTATCAACAGGGGAAAATTCTGCCACATAAAAGGAAAATTTTAACAAGCAAAACCTACAGGAATGGGTACAACAAGTAAGTGTAGCTAAATTATTCACTCATAATAAACTGAACACGGGTACCTTCATCTCAAAGTGCATTTGACACAGCCCAGTGGGAATTTGCTGCCAGAAACCACAAGCCACTTGCTTCCCAGGGACCTGAGAGCTGCCTTGCAGCGACAGCACAGTCTCTAGTAAACACTCACAGCCCTGCCAGGGCTGCTGCCTCCTTCCCACGTGCACCAGGGCTCCTGGGGCTGCCACTGACACATCTCTGCATCTCATTTCCCCAGGTGACTGATGCTGAGATGTGCCCTGAGGATACTTCTGCAGGCTGCATTCCTGAAAAGTGGAGAGCGATTCCTACAAAGCACGGCCAAATCCAGCCTGCCCAAGCCCAGAGACAGACAGTGCTGCTCCAAAGACCTGGTGGTGGACACAGCCAGCCCTGTGCTCACCCTCGACCCCATTCCCAGCATTCTGATCCTCCCAAGCAGCGGGGAAAAGGACACAGCGCTCAGAGCTGCAGCTCACACTTAAACACAAAAATATTCCAGCCACCACTTGTTGCCTCTGCTCCCTCTCAGGCTTCGGTTTCTCTCTAAAACATTCCTTATGCTGGCAAAGGAACAACCACTCTCTTGGAAAGTGCTGGTTTAATGGTAATTTGAGAGGTTTTCAGGATGCACCCACTCATGTGGAGAGCTCAATGCACGGGCAGGCACCTGCAGGAACCACGGCAGTGAAATTTTTGCAGTGCAAGTGATGGAGAAGGAGCACAGAAATCCCATTTTCCCTGCTGCAGGTGGGCTGGGAGCACAGCCCCTCACTCCTTGTCCCTGCCCCGTTTCAGGGTTTCAGCAGCTTCCAGTGGGCCCAAACTGGAGGGAATGAACATTCAACTCACTCCAAACGTTGGTCCCCCCTCAAGCATGGCCCAGGTGACGTGAACCGGGACTACAGCCCTACTACATAACTAAGCACAATACAAATAAATTAGTAGAAATCCAACTGAAGTAGTAGAAATAGAGCTGTATCAGTAGGAATGTAGCTGTATCAATAGAAAATGTGATGTTCAAGCTGATACAGAAAGACAGATGGGGAAAACAGACAGAAACAGACCAAAGGGAGTACTGTAATCATTTGCAGTGTTAATCATTTTTCAGTACTCAAAGCTTTCTGTGTTTTGCTCTTTTTTTCATGCTGTCTCATTTTTTCACCAGTTGTCACAACCTTAACCTTTCTCCTTGTACTGACAGCCTTCCCCTCCTTGTCCAAACAACAGCCAGAGCTCTCCAGCCCTTTCCTCTGAAACAAGGCAGTGCGGAGAGCTCCTCCACACCAATTCTGACACAAACCTCAGCCTCTGTCTTGCCTTGCAGAAGACATCCCTGTATTTTAATTAAAAGATCAGACTTTAAAGGCCAGAATGAACATTTATAACCTTCTATTTTGATTACTTATGTAATATGGACCAGAAAAATCTCTCCAGAGAGCTCCTGCATCAAACATACAGCATCAAGATGAGACACACACCCTCCTTCATCCATCCTAACACAGAAAATAAACACAGAAAATAATGAAAAACCCTCCTGAGCCTAAGTTAAAATTTTCTAGGTAATAAAGTACCTCACTGCTGAAAACATGCAGCTTCATTTTAAAGAATGAGCAGCAGGTAAATAATGAAATTATCTGAACAGCCTGTATTTTGAAGATTGCACTCCCATACTGTGCACTGCAAAAGTGAAGCCTGGCTTCCTCAGCAAACAACATCACGTATGTACCAAAAATAAAAAGGAACAAAGATAAATTCACCCCATAGCATTCACACAAACAATTTCTACAGAGCAAACAATTTTGATGTATTAATTTACAGGAATCAGATTAATTGACTGTCTTCTAATTATATTCTCAAAATATGCAAACACAGCATTTGACATTTTCAAAGCTCTTTACAGACAGTAACTAATCTCTGAACTCCTCTACAAGGTAAGAATAATGGTGCCCATTTTAGACACCAGGATATGTGCAAAGATGCCCAAATATAGATCTGCTGTAAAAGAGTTCAACTCAAGACTGCTATATACAGAGCTTCTCTCCCTGAAGTGAGGCAACACACGATAGGGAAGCAAGAGTAAGAAGTCAGCACATCTCAGACCTTGTTACACCCCTGTTATATATAATATTTTCTATCTATAAACATTTTCAAGGAAAAAAATGAAACACTTGAAATATCAAGCAACTGCAGTTTTGTGTGAGATGAGGGACGAGGCTGGTACAGACACACACCAACACCAGAGACTGACAGGGCTCTGATGGAAAATCAAAGACCACTGCAAAGAGCAAAACACAAGGTTTTCATGACACCTGCATGATTTTATTGCACAAGATAACAGCCTTGTTGGCACCATGCTCCCTGACAGCCACACTCTGTGGTTAAGCAGCCCTGAAGGGTCAGAGCCTCATCACAGCCTTGTAAAAAAATTGGCAAGAAAAGTGACAGACTCTGGTTTTGAGCAAGAAAAGGTAATTGCAACACCAGAGCCTCGACCTCTACCTTCCCTGTACTCACAGCCCACCAGAGGAGCACTGGCTGCTCTGGCTGCCTGGATCCAACCCAGGAGGGCAGGGAAGGACATTCCAGAGGCCACGGAGCAGAACACAGGGCTGCTCCAACCACAGCTCTCAGAGGAGCAGCGTCTTCATTAAAATTACATTTCCCAACCTCACCCCCACGACTGTGAGTAGAAAAGTTCCCATTTAGGGAACCTGTAACTGCCTGTCTCAGCACATCTGGATGTTCCAGCACATCTGGACATTGCAGCCCCGCAGGGGATGGCCTGGACTGCACCAACCCCCTGAGCAGATGGGGTTCACTCAGATGCAGAGGCAGATAAAACACTGGCCTCACCTCAGCACATCAAAGGTCCAGTGAGTGAGTCCTGTCCTGTCTCACCCCCTAAAAAATGTATATGAATTTTTCCATGATGTTTCCTCAATCTACTGACCTTTGAATTCTCCAAATTTGCAATGAAATAAACCCCAAACTAACAAAAAAACTCAAACTGAAACAAACCAAACCAAACCAAAACAACCCCCCCCCAAAAAAGCAAAACAAAACAAAACAAAAGAAAAAACACCACACACAAAAAAAAACCCCAAACCCAAAACCAAAAATCCCACCCCCAACAAACGCAAAAAACCAAACAAACACAAACCAATGATGAACCTCACCTTGGCCAAGCAACAATTAAGATGATTCCATCATATGACAATCCTTCCCTAATCCCCAGGACTTCTGACTGTCCATTTTCAATTTCTGGTTTTGTACAAAAAACCATTGTCTGAAATTTCCTTAACTGTTCACATTATTTGGCCATGCTGTAACAGTAAATACTCCAATACTCTACCTTGCAAATATAGAAAAAAAACCTCACACTGACAAGAGTCACAGCCACCAACATTTTATAAGAAGGGTAAGAACTGAGTTGCACTACACCAGTTGTGAGCTGAAAATTAAGTTTTCAAAATTTGGCTGGAGATCGCTGAAATGTGTTCAGGCTTTATGTGAAATGAAATTATGCTAGGGCTGTAAAACCAATGGCATTACAGATAGAATCCACATTTTATAATATTGACTGTCAAAGACCCACTTAGGCACACATTCAGTTTTTAACAATTTACCTGACTGGAACTACAGCACATGTTTTCTCTCCAGGTTTTACTAATATGTCCCCAATCATATTAACTGTGCTACACTCAATAGCTTAGTAACAGAGATGTTGGAGTTGATTCAGTGTGCAGGTTTTCCAGTGTGGAGTACTTTAAACACAGAGACAATATACCTAATACTCACCCAAATTAGTGTCACGGTATATGAAAGGACATGTTGAAGTTTGCTTTTTAAGTAATTCAACAATTACTCATATTCTCTGATAACAGGATAGAAAATCCTCCCATCTTACAGAGAACGCCTGGATTTCTGTTCCCCCACAAACTCTGCTTTCAGCCACACCTGTCATTCCAGCACTATTATTCGAGCAGCAGAGTTTGCACAAGAGGTAAATTACTCACGGGAGGAAGTTTAATCCCTCCCTCACTCATTGCCCTCATTTTGCACTGCTCTCACCCCGTGGCAGAGCCTCCCACCCACCCAAACACTGAACCCCCGAGAGAGAGGGGAAGGGGCTCAAACCAAAGAGACCACAAGGAGCTACAGTATCACAGAGATCACAGAACCATGGAATTGTTTAGGTCGGGAAAGCCCTCAAAGATCAGAGCCCAGCCCTTCCCCAGCAGTGCCACGGCCACCACTTAACCCTGTCCCCAAGTGCCACATCCACAGGGCTTTGAAATCCCCCCTGCCCTGGGCAGCTGTGCCAGGTTGGACAGCCCTTTCCAGGAAGGAATATTCCCAAAATCCACCCTGAGCCTGCCCTGGCCCAGCCTGAGCCATTCATTCCCTCTGCTCCTGTCCCTGTTCCCTGGAGCACAGCCCGACCCCCCGGCTGTGGTGCTGGGAGGGTCCCCAGGACGAGGGGAGAGCTGAGAACTGACTCCAAGGGCTCAGAAGGCTGATTTATGATATTGTGATATTGTATTGAAAGAAAATCATACACTAAAACTGTACTAAAGAAAGAGAAAGGAGACATCAGAAAGCCAGAAAAGAATGAATGATGAAAACCCGTGGCTGACTCAGAGAGTCCGACCCAGCTGGCTGGGATTGGCCATTAATGAAAAACAATTCACCTGCTGGGCAAACAGTTCTCCAAATCACATTCCAGAGAAGCAAAACAAGGAGAAGCTGAAGCTTCCCAGGAGAAGAAATCCTGGCGAGGGGATTTTTCAGAAAACATCACGGTGACACCCCCGGCTGTCCCCTCCTGGCAGGAGCTGTGCAGAGCCACAAGGGCCCCCTGAGCCTCCTCTGCTCCAGGCTGAGCCCCTTCCCAGCTCCCTCAGCCCCTCCTGGGGCTCCATTCCCTTCCCAGCTCCACTGCTGAGCTCCTGTCCAACACTCCGTAGCTGAGGATACCCTTCCATCGACTCTTTCTCCCAGAAAGCTGTTGCAGTTCTGGGTGTCCAGCTCTTTTTCTGCACAGAATTTACAGGGGGGTTTGTGATAGAAAAGTTGAAGAACCTCCTTGTTGATGCATTAGCCTAATTTCCATCCCACAGGCATCTTCTGGCTCTGCTGGGTGATCCTGATCTCTGGAAGCACCTTTCTGGTAGCAGTTTCCAGATGTGAGCCTGGTTGTCCCCAGGCTCGGGGACTGGGCTCCTGTCCCCTCACAGGCCACTCTGCTCTCAGGATTAAACGTCTGAGACGGTATTTTTTGTTTGGACTTAGATGTTTATTAGTTCTTATTTATACAACACTCTCACAAACTGTGAGTTCTGTAGTACTTCCCTCTAACAAATTAAGAGTTGTTTTTCTCTTTCTATAAGGTTTTTAAAAAATAAACTGCTTAATTAAGAAATAACACAAAGTAATTTTTAAACTAAACTAAGTATTCACGGCTCATAATGTGGGCTTTTTTGTCTAATTACAAAATATTACTCAAACTCATGAAGAAGAAGGTGAAGAAGAAGCACAAGCCTTCATTTTAGAGCTTCTATTTGTTTTATATATATAAAATTAATAATATATATAATAAATAATATAGATAATACATATATTATATCATATCTATTATAAATAATTTTATATATTATAAATAATATATAAAGTATATGTTTAATTTTTATATATTATTAATATCTATAACTTTGTAAGTTTTCTACTATGTGATTATATGTACTTTTATTTAAATTATACACTCATAATCTCAGTTTTATCATTTAATTTTAGAAGCCTTTTGTACAGCCTCAGGTCAAATATAGTGGTTTTTTGGAGGGTCAGTGTCTGTCAGCACAGCAAGCTGAAAACTCTCAGCAGTCAGGGTTCTAACATCCTGGCCAGAGCAGAGCCTGACCCTGCTGTGCACACACAGGGGATTTGGGAATCTCAAATCTCACGGATCTGAGAACTGGAGAATTCATCTGGGAATGCCACCTCCGTGCAAGGCAAGGTGGCAGTGGCAACCAAGGGCAAGCCCAAGCAGGCAGGACCATTCTGGAGAGGACAGAGTTACAGAAGGGTTGCAAAGGGGGCAGAGAGGCACAGGCATCACTTTCTCTCTCCCAGAAGAGAGTAAATTGCATGCAGAACAATGGGATTTTCTGTTCATTTTCCACAAAGAGAATATTTTATGTTCCTCCTTCTTATGCAACCTCAAATTTTGCTTTCTGTGTCAATACACATCCCCAGCAGCAAGAGCTTTCTCAAGCTAACCTGAATAAACACAGAGATTTTGGGCTCCCAGGGGACATCATCTCTGAGCAGGAAAGCTTCCCATTGTTGCTCTTCCACAATAAATCCTGCAAAGCCCTGGCTTGAGAGGTGCAGAATAGCATCCTCCTCTCTCCTCTGTGGCAGGAAAAAGGCCAAATTTACTGTTTCTTGCCAGTTTGACAGTTGTGTTTGATAGTTGCAGTTCATTAAGTCTTGAACTTGCCATACAATCGAAGAAACTTTTAAGTAAAGCTCTGCTTTCCACTGTGTTTGTTTCACAGTGCTTTTCATTAAAAATTGCTGAAAAATCTGGAAAAGCAAATGAAGCAGAGTGGCAAAGCCAGCTTCAGCTGGGATACAAACAGAATTATTTCAGGGGATGTTATTGCACTTTCTTTTAGTGGTGCCAATACCAAGTTCCAGAAGTTGTGATTTCTCCCCTTCTACTGGAGTTTCAATAAACTCTACTAAAGATCCACATATCTTATATCATGTAATTGAACAGCCTGAGTGATCAAAGTATCCACATAGCAAACATTGAAATTCAATTTGCTTCTCATTTCTTTTTTCCATTTGCACATAAAAGTCTTGGTTTTAGCTGAAATCCCTCTTCCTCTCAAGCAAAGTACATTGCCTGTTTTTTCTTTTAATTGTAACCAAAACTGATCTCTTTTTTTTCCTTAAGTAAAGAAAAATACCCCATCTTTAAGCCATCAGTTTCCATCAAAATGTCTGAGAGGCAGTTTATCACTCAGAGCTGCATCTAAATACAAACAGTTTCTGTTGTTTTTTGTTCTTAACTCACTGGAATGTATTGTGGGAAGACTATGTCAGAAATTCAATTTCTCCTCTCAAAATCCTCTCATTTTTCAGAGCTTTGTAGGCCACATGAATATTACCCTTTTCAAAGGCAGAGAAACACACAGCAGTGTGCAAGGATGGAAAAGCCATCCAGTTTTGCTGCTGATAACAAGAAAGGGAAACCATAAAAAACCTAATTTTCTGCATTAGCAGGCATATAGGGCATAATGTAAAAAATTCAGTGGGAATTCAGCTACAGCCTTCAGGTCAGTTAAATGCCTCAATCACTTTCTTGCTGAAAATGTGGGGTTTTTCTGCAGCAACAGATAAAATATTCCTTAAGTCATCTTTTCTTGAAAACTATTTCTAACAAGGGGAAAAATACTACTGAAATCTTCTGCTGTGATTTACACCAGAGTTGGGCAAGGAATGGGTAGGGGGTGCCATCAGGTTAAAAACCCCACACCTTTCTATTCTAAAGGAAATTTAAATGCTTTTCTGTTTCAATAGTTGTTTAGAAACATAAAATCAAAGCAAAAAAAAAAGCACTTTGTGTTGATTGAACCAATTACTTTTTTTTCCCAGGTCCTTTGAAACTCTTATTTCCATGCCAAATAACTCCAACAAAATGTGAAGAGCAGCAAGCAGGGACACCCCCCTTGGATTCCCCCACTTCTCCCCTTCATTCTTAGAATTCTATTTCTGACACCTCCTCTCTAACTTTTGTAATGTAAAACACTAATAAACTTCTTTGTTCTAGCACTTGCATAAAATGGGATACCACTGCTACTACTGAAGGAGTTGTAGTAATTATGGAGATTGCCATCCCACTGCCTGACATGGTGTCAGAAAGATAACCAGGTTAATTCAGGTTTCCTAGGAAAAAGAAACCCACAAAGCAATCTCTATCAAGCATTTAAAATTATCTTTTTCAAAGACAAAACAATGCAGAGGTGCTTTTGATAACTAAAGAAAGAAGAATCAAAGTTCACATTCAGCTAGGGCAACAAACTGTCTTGTAACATCCCAGCTCTGCATCCCCATGTTAAAAAATAAAAAAAAAGGCATAAAAAGCAGATGAATTTACTTGCTTGCTGTAAAAACACAACTGATGTAGCCAGATGCAATAAGAGAGAGAAATGAGAAGAGGAAGAATATTGTTCAACCAAGTTGTAGCTGCCAAGTGACATTCCCATCACTGTCATCACATTCCCACCAGGAAGTTTTGGGGGAGCTCTGTGGGATCCAGCCACAGAGAAGCGACCCGGAGCAAAGGTGCTGCCCTGATTTTGGCAATCTGGGAGTGAAACCTCCAGTGATGCAGCAGTTCCTGGCTGCTGTGGAGGAGGCAGGGGGTGCACAGAGAACAACAGAACCAGTGGGGCTGGAAATGGATCACCAAGGCCAACCTTCAACCCAAACTCTGGGCCCACACCCGGTGTCCCAAGCCTTGTGTGACTCCCAGCAAACAGCTCCTGTGTCACTGCGACGTGTGAGGGCTTCTTTCTCATCCTCCTCCTCCTCAGAGGAACTCCAAGTGCAATCAAAAAGCACAAAACCCACTTTAAACTCCGTTGACAAGACCCCCTTTTATTCTCCTCCCACACCTTTTCCTTTCAACAGAACATTGTTGGCTCTATGAACACAAGCTACAGTTGTCTCCAGAGCGGCTGAGTAAAGCCACATATATAACAGAGTTATAAAATAATTTGTGTACAAACAGAATACAGCACAGAGGTGGGACAAGCTGTGGTTACAGGTCTTGCTGTCCTGGCTCAGATTAGCCACCTGCTGTCCTCTCAGTGGCCACAGCCACTTGCTAGTGCTTAAATGATCAGAGAATGGGGGAAGAGCAGAGTGCTCCCAAAAAAGGGCCATAAAATCATGAAAACACAACTTTTAGGGGCTGCTTTCAGTGGCCACTCCTTGACTGAGAGGCCAGAGTTATTCTCTTTCTAATAATGTTTAAATGAAGGCAAGTGCTATTACAAAACACAGCGGGCAAATGCTTTACTTGCTACCAGTGCTGCATATCTCTTATTCTTTCATAAGAGATATGAACCTAATTTTGTCTTGCAGTACAACTAAATAAGTTTGCTTTTCCAAAAAAAAGTGATGGTTTTTTAGTACCACAGCTTGAATAGTTGAACAAATCTTAACACTAAGAGAAGCATCACAGCTCCCTACATATTTACAGGTTTGCCTTTTAGATATTTCAAGTTACCAGGGAAACCCATATCTTGTAAATATTTATATCAGATAAATCTTTAAATTTCCACAAGTGCTGGTCTATGCCATTGCTCCAGCTAAATGACTACCATTTAAAGGTGACACACTGAACAGCAACTTGCTGACAATTCCTCTGAAGCACAGAGCAGGGCAGTGATAATGTCATTCAGCTAAAGGGGTTATGCAGCAGAGTCCTCATAAAACCAGCTGCAGGCGATTCTGCAGCCTAGCAAAGTGACAGATGTCCCATTATAATGTGGGGCCTGTGCACAGGAAAAACACCACGTCCTGCTAAGAAGGTCAGTCATCCAAATACAGCTATTTGCACTGCTGGGTGGAGAGTTGGGATGAAGATTTTCACTGTACTTCTGCCAACCACTCAGCCAGCAGCACCAGAATAATTAAGGATAGTGGGTGTTTAACTCCCAGCAATATGTCCTCTGATTTAGCTGGCTGAATTAGGACCACCATGCTGAAACCTTATCATCACCAAAATAAATGCAAAGCTCCACCTGAGTGCAGAGGACTCTGGGCCCTTCACGTCTGACTCTGATGTCCCTAGGTGAAAAAGCTGCAATTCCAACCCGCACCACCCACCATTCCCAGCACTTCCCCTCCTGCACTAACTCCCAAACAAGTTTCTAGGCACTGAAAATACACCATATGCTGAAGGTCCTTACAGAAATTAATGGTTCCTTTTGCTCAGCTTTTTGTTCCACCCCCACTGCTCTGTGAGTTTTCCCTGTCCTGTGTGCAGGTGTGAGGAGCAGCAGGTCACATCACCTGCTCACTTGCAAAAACTCAACAGACAACCAAAACCTACCAGCCACTATTTATTCAGTACAAAGAAGAGAAAACAAAGTAGTGAAGTTTTGATCTATTACCTCTGAGAGAAAAGAAACCACAAGGCATAAACACAGATCAACAAACATGTTATCATTGTGATGCAGGTACCTTAGGAATAGAAAATTTGCATTTTCTGTCTGCTATCCTACTTCTTTTCCATCCTTGAATATTAAAGAAAATAAATATTACATGCTACATAAAACAAATCAAAGAGCTGGAAAAATAATTATTAGTATCCCTTTTGGAAGATTTTTATAGGCACAAAAAGTAGTAGGAATTTATTTTTAATGTAATGTGGGAACTCACCAAAGCCAAGAAAACAAAAACTGTTTCTGGCCCACAGGCACAGATTGTAATGCAGATGGGGTAAAACCTTTTCTCTCCACCTTTACACCAAAGCCAGGGTGGAAAAGAGCTCATTTCAGGTGAGCAGAGCATAAAATTCTTACAGCAAGTAATTGAAGCAACAACAACAATCTGGTCCTGAGGAGGCTGCTGAACTATCTTATACTTCGAACCACCACAGCTGCACGTTGCCCAGGTTCCTCACTATTCACCCCAGAAAGGGCCTTGCTGCCCCTGTGCTGAGGGGCACAAGTGACCCTCACACAGCTCAGTGTGGGGGTCAGAGCTGCAGTGACACAGGCAGAGGTTTTACAGTGATTTCTGCCATTCAGACACACTTCTAAAAAGCTGTTCATGGCCATTTTCCTCCTCGGACCTTGCCAAATGCCTTTTCCTGCA
>JANIJU010000003.1:723129-752441 GCA_025504685.1 Leucosticte australis | reverse complement strand
ATGGAAAATATAAAAGTTAATATCCTAAGGCATCAAGGTGTCTCATCAAGGGCCAGCTCCCTTTGCTGGCCCGCAGCCACAGGGATGCAGAGCAGCAGCCTGGCACCATCCCCTGTCTGGAAATGACTCCAGCACCATCCCAGGGGTGCAGACAGAGCTCTGGCAGGCCTGCAGCCCCTGGCAGGGTGGCCCTGCTGACAGCAGAGCTCTCCCAGGTGTGAGAAATAGCCACTCACTTTTCATTAATTGAGAAAGGTTTATTAAACCTTATCAAAAATACAACAGAAGACTGAATAGAGGAAAGGTTACTGCACCGGGAGCAGATGATTTCCCCCACCATGTGCTCATCTACACAATGGAGATTTTGCTTTTTAACCCTCTGGCCCCTCTCAAAGGTCTGTCCACTGACTCCGTCCCTGTCCAGTGGTGGAGTTGACCTCCTCAAATCCTGACTGGATTGGCTGGTTCTGTCTTTGGGGTTCCTTTATTAGTTTTTGGCACGATGCAGCAAGGGCAGGTGGAGGAGCAGAGTCTGAGGCTGCCTGTGCAGTGAATGCAGTGCCAGTGTGCAAACACAGCCATGCAGCCCTTCAGGGAGCCTTCTCCTCTCAGCACAGCCTGGCCCAGCCACCACACACCAGTGAGACCTGTTCTGAGGCACGTGCACATCTCCTGCTCACTGATCAGCAGAGTCAGACATTCTTACAGCATGTCCTGTGATGTTGGGAAGGATGAAAGTTTGACAAGAAAGTCTCACAGAGACGTGTGTTTAGCAGGGAGATTTTTAAATGTGGAATCTGAAGAAAGAATAGAGTTGGAAGCAAGTTTTGATCTAGAAGAAAAGAATTGCTGAGCCAGTCTCACTGGATAACCAAGGAGGCAAAGGGTATGTTAGTTAGAAGGGGTTTTTATGGCTCAGAGCAAAGGATAAACCCACCCCAAACAAGAAGATGTTTTTACCAAGCAGGAAGAGAGCACAGGCAAACAAGGCAGCAAATGTGGCAAGCAGAAAAAAGGGCTCAGAATTTCCCACTGCAAGAAAACTGAAAAACAACTTCTACCTTCAGCTGTACTGTACTGACTTTTAGTGATTGGAGAGCAGTGCCATGAATATGGTAATTACAGTAGTTATGACAGGCTATAGACAATAGTTCAGGGATAGATTGGTTCTACTGTATGAAGATGCTCAGCAAGGAAAAGTAAATAATGTAGTGGAACCTAAACTCAGGGTCTGCAGGCCTGCCTGCAGCTGGAGCTGAGAGCTGGGCACAGCTCTGTCACCCCAACCCTGGGCTGCTGTGACTCTTGGATGGAATAAACTGCATTTTGGAGAGCCCCTGGAGTCCCCCATCCCTCATCCAGGCTCTTACACTGTGACACCTCTCATTGCATCATTTCATCAGTCACCACTCCCCTACAACTAACACATTTATTTTCACAGCAGCCAGTGAGGTAAGAAGGAATTACTGCAGCAGTGGTCAGCACAAACCCCAGCAGCTCTGATGCAGCTCCATTTGGGTGCCTGGTGAGATGCAGCCCTTGATCTTTGCTGTTTAAGTGGCACTTTTCTGTTTTAGCCACTGCATTCACAGAGGTTGGTTCTGCCTCCCAGCATGCCTCCCTCCCGAGCCAAGCTGGGTCCCCAAAACAAGGATTAATTACCATTATTAATCACAATCACCATTCCTTCCTGAGTACTTGACAAGAAAAGAGGCCCTGCTATTTCCCTCAGCCATCAGGTACTTGTTGGCCAAGAAAGCACAACTGCAAGCCTCACAAAGGGACACAAAATCAACATAAAAGCCTGAAAAATCACACACACAGGGCTCAGTTCCACCCCAGCAGCCCTCCCTTGCCTGCTGCTCTGACCAAGCTCTCGGAACAGGAGACAGTGCTTCAGAAATCAGATGCCATTGATTATCAGCTGGGTATCAGCTCCTGCACGGATCAGCCCAGGGCATCAGCAGGGCTGCTCCCTTCAGCTGCACACAAACCCTGTGCAAACCCAGGGCTCAGGGAATATTTCTGTGCCTGCTCTGGGGTGCCCTGGCCCCCAGGGCAGCTCTGACTCTGACCCTCACCCATGGAGAAAGTGTCCCAGACTTCCAGACAGACTGGAACCCACCAAAGTGTGCAATAGATTGTAGAGAGCAGTGTGGGTGTGTCACTGGGTGAGAAATTGAGGGTTTGGGGTTTTTAGGATGTTGTGGATGGGAGCAAGATGGAGGGCACAGGGTGTGATCCTGGGCTTCTTCTTCACCTTCTTCCTCCTCCTTCTCCATGGGTTTGGGGGGCATTCTGTAATTGGGCAGAAAAGTCCCCACTGGGGCTCTGTGGGATCAGTTATTGGGTTAAAAGGGAAATAATCCAGGTGTCAGCCCTTAATTGGATAGTTTAGCCTCAAAGCCCTTGGAACAAGAGACTGTGGCCATTTTGTGCCTTCTAATGAAAAGCTGCCCAACTCCCAGCAGTGAGACTGTTTTACTGATAAGAAATAACAAACACCTGAGTCTGAACATGAATTACTGTCTCAGTGCCTTCAGTGCAGAGCCAGAGCCACCCACAAAACACCTGCAGGACAGAGCTGATCCTGCTCAACTGTCCCTGCACTCCACCATTCTCTCAAGAGAGCTCTGCAGTTGGCCTACACAATTTCAGTTCTCCCCAACAGATTTATTAGGAGGAAGCATTTTTAATAGTTCACTGAAATTGTTCTGTGAGCACCAAATTGAAGAGAACATGACTAGTGCAGAAGAAGGTTGCAATTTTCTTGTCATGCCTGATCCTCCATGAATGCACAGGGTTAAAAATAAACCCTGACTGCATTCTGGAGGACAGCAGAGACATCCTGTCAAAGGTGTTGAGCATGATCCCCACAATTCCAGAGGAGAACATAAAATCTTTGGCATTTGCTGAAACAGGAGAAACAACCTGTGTAAGGCAGAGGAAGTGAGGAGAAATCAGACAGAAACAGAAACAGCCATCCTGAATTTCCAACAGGTGGGGACCCAGCACAGTCCTGAGACATCAAAGTTATAAATTAGGTATAAATTTGTTATAGATGAAAAATGCAGTTATTGGCTTTCACATTTACACACTGGCTTTTGCAATTGATTATTTATCCTAAATATTCTGATATAGTGCTATCTGTAATTCCTTTTCACTGCCTTTTGGTATGGTATAATCTGTCAGTTTATTTATACACTGTATAGCTTGTAGAAATGGTAGTGTGATAAATATATCTTAGGATTTAGCATGATATTAAAATAGACACTATGTAATGCTAAAATGCCCTTATTTGTGTAACTAACTCAAACAATAGTGTGAAACAGCAATGTTGTTTCTCACATCTTATCTGTATGATAAGATTACAGTGACAAAAACCAGGACACCAAGGGAGAAATTCACTACCAACCCTCCAGTTACCAAGTAGTGTCAGAACCACAGAATGGAACCTTGAGAAGAAATAAAATATATTGATTTAACCTACAGGATGGCATGCTGGGTAAAACCAAGCAAAAGAAATTCCTGGAACATCTAAACTCACAAAAACGTTTGAATATGCATAACTCTCATTAATATGCATTTCACCACTGTAATGAGAATCCAGAGAATTGTTTTAAGCTAATGGTGTGTTTCTGGCATTCTGGCAAGGAGCCCCAGCACTGGATATTGTCCCTTTCATCCCTTACAAAACTTTTTATTAACGATTTTTAAATAGTGAAACGTGCTTTTCACAAGAAAGGAAACACCAGCAGTGTGGTGAGGCTCAGCACCAACACGGGAGGTGCCCGAGCAGAGGCAAACTCCCACCCTGGCATGGGGTGGCCAATTCCCCAGCACTGGCCCCAGCTGGGGCTCCCAGACTCCTGCCAGCAGCCCCTGCCCTGCCCTCTCCTGTCCTCCACCTCTGCACAGGTGCAGACACCTGCAGGCAGCCACAGATTCACCCACGGAAGGCCAGAGGGAGGCACAGCATCCCAAAATGCAGCAGGCTGACCTGCATTGGTGAGTCACAGCAGCTCAGTGAGGCTGCTGGGTCTGAGATTGAGAGGGCACCTGCAGTGCAATGCAAGCCTTGCAGTCATTCAACACCTTCCATCACACCAGTTCAAGCCTGCAGAATAATTAATCAGATAATTTCTGGTTCTCAGACATTATATCACACTCAAAAATCTCAGAAGGCAAAAAATGGGCAAAAGTCACAGCTCCCACAGCACCATGAGAAAAAGGGAGAGAATATAATTCTGGATTTTTTTTCAACAGTTGCAGCATTTACCTCTTAAAATATAACCTTTTTTTATTTTTCAAAGATGTGGTGGAAATGATCAGATCTACCACCAAAAAAAAAAGAAAAAAAAAAAAAACCGACCCAACCAAAAAACTCCAAAACAAAACAAAACAAAACAAAAAAAAAAAAAAAAAAAAAAAAAAACAAAAAAAAAAAAAAAACAAAAACAAAAAAAAAAACCCAAAAAAAAACACCACAAAAAAAAAAAAAACCACTTCCAGAAGTAAAATTCAAAATGATAATACAGCTCCTTTCAGAACTGGCAGCTTATAACACTTCCTAAAAAAACCTCAGTTGGTTCTGAGCTCATGGCAAACACCAAAAGAAACTGAAATGGCTGGACTGACTTGGGGAAGCCTCTGCTTCTATAAATACTGATTCTGTAGCTCAAATGGAAAACCTTGCGGGATTGGTAAATCCAAAAAAAAAAAAAAAAAAAAAAAAAAATTGGAAGCTCAATTGGAAGCATATGTTCCTACACATTTAGTGCAGAGGCACAGTGTTAAAAAAACCCATCCCTCAATCAGTAATGACTGGTACAGAAAGAACTGGGAAGGGGGGCTCCCCAAAATCTGATGTTCCTGCAGGGACAGGGACAGGGACAGGGACAGGGACAGGGACAGGGACAGGAACAGGGACAGGGACAGGGACAGGCAGCTGCTGACCCACAGCCCCACCAGCCCTGCTCTCCACCCTGACAAACCCTGCCCCAAACAAGCAGTCAAAAAATGGAAAATCAAGTTTAAAAGTTAATTCAAGGTGAATTAAGATAAATGAAGTACAATGATTCAGTAAGTTAGGGACTGAGCTGCTATTTCTGAGCTCAGAATTTGCTTTGCACAGATCTCCTGGCACATTTGAGGAACTGAGCAGATGAGGCCAAATCGATGCAGCTCCATCAGTAAGGGAGACAAAATGAAATGAGCAGCAGCACTGGCTGTAAGTCAGGTGGAAGAATGAAATTCACATTAGAGTGCTTTGTTTGAACTCCATGGGAGTGTTCTCACCCCACCATGAGCTGCCCTGCAGCAGGAGCCCCTGGTCACCCCTGGCACGTTTGAGGCTGGGACTGTGGCTCACATCATTCCAGCAAGGAAGTGACTGAGTGACATTTTTGGTCTCCAGGCTCTGGGATTTTGCATTCCCAAGCCAGCTCTGACCTGTGCTTCCAGACACTGACATTTCACCTGTTGGCCAAAAGCATTTCCCAGCAACTCCACAAACAAGCCCTTGCCAAATGTCATTTGTCTTGGGATCTAATTATCATCCAATAGCTCAATTACAGATTATGCACTTCTGTTAGAGCACATTGTAATATTTCAGGGTCTTACAACGCCTTGCAGGGAAAAGCACCTCAGTCCCTGTTTTCTATCCAGTGAAGCTTTGTCTCACCAAAATCTGATCTTATTACCCTCAGTCCTTTTAATTACTCTCTCAGACATTCAGGTGGGGTCTCTTGCTGCCTTTCACCCTCAAGGGTGACCAAAGGCCAAGAAGAGAAAAACAAATGGATCAGGCTCAGGAGCCTGACCAAAGCCCCCTAACATGCATGCAGGCTGCCAAAGGTTTAATAATGACCTGTTAAATGTCATCAATGTCCTCCAAGCCACTCTGTGTGGGTTCAGCTAGCCCTTGAGGAGGCATGTCAAACATAAAGCACACCTCCCTGCAGCTTGATTATCAGCTCTGTAGGCTCCCCACACAGGCACAGTTACAAACAACCCCCTTGGTAACACGACAGAAGAAACACACATCTCGAAGAGTCAGGAGGAAATGCCTAAATTTTGGCAAATCTGAAAATAAATATGGCTGGGAGATTTTCCTGTCCTCCTCCTGACTGACCAAATGTGCTCAGCAGACATTTCTCACAGAGCAGAGCTCAGCCCTGGATGGATCACAGGGGAGTTTTTACTTGTTTGTTTGGTTGCTGGTTTGGGTGGGGTTCTTTTTAGTTTCTTTGTTGGTTTGGGGGTTTTATTAATTTTTGTATTTATTTCCCGCCTGTTGCCTTAGGTCGCAGGGGACACTGTAAATTCACTTTTCATTTCTTCCCAAGGAGAAGGAAGCAGCTCTTGGCTGCTCAGAGCCAGGGGCTCGTGCTCTGCTGCCCCTCAAACACAGCCCAGAAGAGCCAGAAGGTTTTGGGGAATGTGCCCACAAACTCTGATGTCCCCAGCAGTGACTGGGGCACGGGGACAACCTGGGAAAGGGACCAAGAGCAGCTACCCCAGAGCTGCCTTCACACAAGAACCATCAGAGACTCTGCCATCGAGAAGATCTTACAAAAAGATTAACCCCAAGAGCACTGATAACCACCTTTTTTAATTAACTCTTTCAGTTGAAGGTAATCCATTAAAAAACCAAAAGTTCGGAGAAAACGAAAGCCCAACACACCTTCTTATTTCTTGTCAGATGATGAGGAGAAAAACTCATCTACTATGTGCTACTTTCTCCTGAAGTTGTTAAAGCATGGTGGTCTCTGGAGCAGCTGTCACTGGAACATCAGAGGGAGTTCCCTGCCCGCAGGGAGATCTGTGGGCAACACCAACCCTGAAGGGGCCAAAACCACCCAGCACTCCTCAGCCATCTGCAGCTTCAAAAATCCACAGCATGCTCAGCAGCTCGGGGGGGTTGCCCAAAAAAACTGAGTAGCTTTTAATTAATGTAATCTTCGTTTAAAAATGCCCTTTAAGAGCTGCTGGTTGGTCCAACACTGAAGTAGCTGAAGGTCCAGCAAAGCTGCTGGTGGCATGTGCCAAGCAGTAAGTTAGAGAGGATCCACAAAATCACCGTGTCCTCTACAAAACCAGAGCTGCAGCAGGCAGAAAAAAATCAAATCATTGGATTCTGTTAATCTGTGGGGACACGGACCCAATACTGCATTTAATTTTGCTAAGTGGGAGGAAGATTATTGCAGGCAAGATACAAAGAATATCTCTGCTTCAATCATGTAACATTTACAACCTTAAATACTCCAAGGCGGTTATTAATAAGAGTATCAGAACATTTCCATGTATTCAATGCACAGTTATGAAAGAAACTAAACACACAGGCCTCCTCCCAACGCGGACAATAATAATAATGTTAATATTTACATTCCTCTAATCACTTGTTTCCAGTAGTATTTCAAAAAGCATCTGTGAACTTGCTGGCTAACAGCGGCCAGCCTTCTGTGAGGCTCTGCAAAAAGCACGATTTGGGGCATTTTGCTTTTCTTTTGAAAGAGACTAACCCCTCACTGAGACAGAGCCAGCCATTCTCTGTCTGGAGTTTTTGAAAGAAAAGCAGAAATGTGTTCTCATCCAGACTCCCAGTGCCACAGTGGAGGACTTGTTGGGAGCTGCACTTGTTTACAGCCCTCAATTCCCCTGGGAAGAAGCAGTTTAACTAAAATCAGAACCTATCTGCATGTGGTATTTACATGTCCTAATTTGCTGATTTGAAACTCGGCCCCTTGCACATTGTTATTCTTTCAATACATCTATGTCTTCTTTTTCTGCCTGAAATGGGAAATCAGAGTGTGCAGCAACACCTGTTTGGTGTTTACAGAAACTCTTCTAAAATCCGAGGGAGGCCAAAACACTTTTCCTTAAAAACAAGAATTCCCTCTGCAGATCATTCAGTGTATGCAGCACGCTCAATTTGATCACACATTTCCAGAATATCAGTTGATTCACTCTTTATGCAGCCCCTATCAAGACAGGTTCTGCGCTTTTAACAGATTTTCCTTTGAAGCAAATATCCCTCTGTAGGAAAAAAAACATACTAATATGTTAATGGCAAAGGCAAAATAAGCACATGGCAATTATTTCTCTGCCATGGCAATTCTTCCTCAAGCCCTTAATGCTGCAATATCAGAGCAAATATTATGAAGGCATTTGGATCTTCCTCAGGATGGTGGCTCCTGTCACACCCCAAGGTCCCCAGCAGCCTCAGCAGGGTGAAATGTGTCAGTGCCCAGCACCTGGGCTGGCTGGGCCATGGACACCACACCTGGACACACCTGGTGGCCACAGTTCTGTGTGCTGGGCAGGACAGCACAGCCCAGCACTCGTCCCACTCAGCTCTGGCAATTTGCAGAGTTCCAGCTGGCACAAGACCTGACAGTCAGTGCCCAAACAACGGGAAACCAACACTGAAAGGACCTGCAAGATAAGGGAAGCAAAATCTATGTGTCCTACAAGCATTTTCCATAATCTTTATTATGTAACTTGGACAAAATGCATTGCTTTTTCACATACCCACTCAAGGTATGCTGATGAAGTTCTCTCGTGTGATTAATTCCTCTTTCTCTCCCTCATCTGTGTAATTCTATAGCACATATCACTCTAAGGTCTAAGTGACTCTGGTAAATAAAACCCAAACTAAAGGAGATAACTTTTGTGGTTTGTCCCTCCTTGGGAGAGATCTGATTCTTCAAAAACTGCCATAGAGCTTCTCTGGTTTTGGTTTTTTTTTTCCCCATTCCATTAATACATTTGTGTGGTGAAATCAAAGCAAATTAAATCTATGCAGTATTTTTTCACTGCCAGGAGTTAGCATGTGCAATATCGACTTTTCATTATCATCTGATTAAAGTTTGCCTGCCTCTGTTAATAAACTGAAGGTTCGTGGCTTATTGCTTTACACCTGTAAGAATGTGAGCACATTTTCTAAATGAAAGAGACTGCTTAATTTTCAAATCTTTTTTTATTTTTTTTTCTTGCAATGGATCAGTTTTGGCCACTGAGGGAATTTCCTGTACACCTTAGCAAAGATTTGTGTCTGTACATGTGTCTACAAACAAGGGTGCACTTCAAAGATTAAACATCTGTAAAAGCTACTAACACTCAAAAGCTTTGAATAAAGCTTGGGATCAAGCAAAAGGTGACCAGAAAAGGATATTTCCTGATTGAAAGGAAATATCTTGAAAATTCAAACTAGCATCCCATGATTAAAAAAAAAACCCAAAACCGAGGCATTCTCCTGCCCCTTTAATAGCAGTCTGCTATTCTTGAAAGCACCAACATAGTTGATGTCTGAAGCAATAAAAGCTCAGCTTCCTGCCCTGTAATTATTACTAGATGTAATTATGAACAACTCATTCATCACTATAAAAGCACAACTTAAGGCTCCAATAGAACAGACATGGAAGGGATTTGTTTTCAGGCAGTTCTCTCAGTCAAGCTGTAATTTAACAACACGGCTGATAAACAAGCGGAGTAAGCCAATGTAAAGAAGGCAGGGCAACATCCATGTTTAATATCATCTGGGATCCTCCAGCACTCCGTTTGTAACGCTGTGAAAACACGCCTCAAAGCAATAAGCAGGAATTGGAGGGTGAACATGACATAACTAGAGCCATCCCGGCTCCCCAAAGTTTGCTCGCTTAACCACGAGGCACCCGGGGGCTGCCTGAGCACACCAGGATTATTTATAGGTGGGGGGGAAAGCACAAATGCAAGACCGGGCTCTGAGCTCTCCTTGCAAAGTTACCGCTCCAGGACAGCTCAGAGATGTGCTGGGTTTCGGGACATGGCTGAGGTCTGTGTCACTTTCTCACAAGCGTGAGGAAACACCTGCAGCCAGCCCGAAACAGCTCCTGCAGCCACCCAAACGTCCCCAGACCCGTCCGACAGCCGCCGGGCCGCTCCCGTGCGGGGAGAAAGGCACCAGGGCACGCCAGGACCAGCCTCGAGCACATTTCAAACAAGATCACGGATTCAGATGAGGCAACAGGAGGTGTGTGGGTAAGACACCCGATCTCTATCCACGCCGAGCAAGCACAGCGTCCTTCCCTTCCCGGTTATGTAATACACTCGAGTATTTAACCACTGCTGCTCTGACACAGGCATGTCACACAGATCAGCTTTGGGCAGGATCAGCTGGGCCGGCAGGGGCAGGAATTTGGCAGGAATTTGGCAGGAATTTGGCAGTTCACGGTCGCCCCCCGGGAAGGAATCCCACCCGAGCCCCGGGCGGTCCGAGCCCCAGGGCAGCCGGGCCGGACCCGGCTCGGGCTCTGTGCCACCACTGCCACCTCAGCTCGGCCGGGCTCGTCACACCTGCCTGGCAGGGAACCCTCCCGCTCCCCTGGCATGTCGCAGGCTGCCATCAGGGCACGGGCTCACCCGCCCGGCTGCGTCCCCAAGGGAACCGAGAGCCCGTGTCCCCCCAGAGCACCGCCGGGAGAGGCGGCATCCCCCCCGGGAAGGGCTCAGTGACTCCTCAGAGTGCCCCCGTGCTGCTCTGGGACTCTGGCCCCGGCAGCCTCGCTGTGCTGAGTTCGCTGAGAAATGCACAGCTGCATTTCTTCACACGGCAGAAGTGTTGGCACCGAGACCACCGAACACCTGCCTTGTGAAACGCCACTCTCCGGGCAGCCCACTCTGAAATTCGGCTGCTGTCACAGGGGGTGGAAACGCAAGGCTCAGGGAGGAACGAAGAGTCACCAGTGAGGAAGACTCAAGAACCGCCGGCTCCGGCACTTCGCCCGCGCCCCGGGAGCCGCAGGAGCGCCTGGCGGGGCCGGGCCGGGGGCGGCACCGCCGGGGGTGCGAGGGGGCGGCCCGAGGGCCCGGCTGTCCCTCCCCGCCTGCCCTCCACCCGCGGGTGGGGCGGTACCTGCTTGTCCAGCGCGGCATCCTTGGCGCTGCCCGCGGCGCATCCCTTGGGAGCGGGCACCCGCTCGCAGTTGCAGCCCTCCAGCATGTACATGCCGGCGGGGCGGGCGCTCTGCTCGCCCTCGAAGTAGAAGAGCACGTTTTGGTAGAGGGCGAACCACTTCTCGTGCCAGCGGTTGGTCTCCGCCGTCTTCTTGCTGAGGTAGCCGCGCTTGGTGCCCTCCTTGCGGGCCAGCAGCGCCAGGTACAGGGCGTGCCCCTCGTTGTACCGCACGCTCTTCTGCATCGTGCCCGGAGCCCGCGGCCGCGGCGCAGCCTCGCCGGGCGCTCACGGAGCAATTCATGGGCTCCGGCACGCACCGACGGGGCGGCCCCGGCCCCGCGCCCCGCCCGAGTGTCCCCCGGCCCCCGCCCCGCCCCGCCCCGCGCCGCCTCCCACCGCCCCAGGCCCCGCCGGCGGCGGCGAGCGGCCCCCCGGGCGCTGACGTGGGGGATCAGCCGTAAATCCGCTTTGGAGAGCGATTTAAAGAGCAAAGTCGCCGCCGCCGCAGCGCCCGGGTCCCTGCCCCCCGCCCCCCGTCCCCCCCTGCCCGCCGCCCGCCGCTCTCCATCCCCCCCACCCCCCTCATTCCATCCCCCATCCCCCCATCCCTCCATCCCCCTCTCCCCCCATCCCTCCGGGATGCGGAGCGGGGCTCGGCCCGCGGTCCCGCAGCGCTGGCCGGGCCGGGCCGCGAGCCGCGGGGTGATTTGGGGCTGCCCCGTGGTTTCTCGATACTTTCCGCCTTTTCCATTCTTCGAGCGAAAATCTTGGAAAGCGGCAGGGCCGGGCGAGCCGGGCCGCCGGAGCCGGGTAACTTCGCTCTCGAGCTGTGGCAAAAGAATTAAAGCAAAAGGCAGCAGAGAAACCCGAGGGAAATACCAGAAACCTGTCACTTTTAACCCGAAATTCAGGCCGATAAAGGCGCGGGGGAGCGTCCCAGGGGTCACGGCGGGGAACCCCAGCCCCGCATGTCCCTGGGCAGGGCGGTGGGCGCAGAGAGCACCCCGGCTCGGGCTGCGGGGGCTCTGCCGGGTGCCGGGGCTCAAACGGGACCATTTATAGATGCCAAGTGGCGGCTGCAGCACCAGGCACCGCCGGGGAGCCGCACATGCCAAAGGAACATCTCGGGAGTGCCCGGGTGTGCTCCCTGCCCGGGGGCGAGGATGGCAGCAGGGGCTGGTTCCGGCACCCCGGCACCTGCACGCCTTCATTACAGCCAATAAACCTTGGCCAGGGAGCGGGCGTCCAGAACTGCTTTACATAAAACATACCAGTATGGAAATTTAGCGACTTGCGCTTCCTCTTAGGGCTCCTTCAGGAAAAGCCTTGGAACTCTTTCATTTGAAAACGTATTTTGCATATGTAGCTTTCGCTCCCGTTCGCTTTGCTGCGTCTCGTGAGTAAAAAAGAAAAAGGAATAAAAATGTGGAAGTTACAATATTCAGTGTTGCCGTATAACGCGCAGAATGAGTTAGAAAATATTTCCTGTGTGATCTGTGTCAGCACCTGTGGCTCTGTGTGTTATTTGCAGGAACTACGGGCCCGTGCAGGGAGGCGAGGCTCTCCTCTTGCCAACAGACAATTTTGTATTAGAAAAACACAAAACAGATACACAAACCATGCTGGAGCTGCGTTTGCCTTGTGCCTTCTCACGGTGAAATCTGAGCCCAGCACATCACGGCCGGGAAGCCCAGGCTTTGGGCAGGGCTTGGGCAGCACCTGGCAGGTGAGACAGACTGGTGCCCATCCAGCCCGGGCAGCCCTGCCCCTGTGATGCCTCCTCCCAGCCGGCGCTGAGCCGGTGCATCAGCTCCTGTGCAGAATTCCCTGGAATTCCCTGTCCCTCGGAGGGAGCACAGGGCAAGGCAGCCAAACCAGCAAGCTGCCACTCAGGGGAGCGTGCAGACATCTGACACTCAGTGAGGAGCTGGAGCTTTCCAGAACAAGCACGTCGTACATCACGATGAAATCCTACAGCAAGAGCCCATCCTTGCCAAGATAAAGTTGCAGGGTTTTGTCCCAGCTGACGTAATTTGTGCTTTAATAAAGCTTTTGCACAAGCCATGAATGATCACACATCATCTGTTCCACCAGGTCACCTGGGACACACAGAAAAAATAAATGACAGGAGGTAAATTTTATTTATTTAGAAAGAAAGAAAGAGAGGGCTTTCTTTGACTACATCATTTTCTCCCAGACATGCAGGCACTTTTCCTCAGCTGAAAATGTTGAATATGTCATTGCACAGCAATCTGTAGGAGCTAAAAGGAATCTAATAATCCTGGTCACTACAGTGAATGCTGTTTGTGTAACCATCAGCTTGTCCTTTATTGTTCCAGTATGATTTAGTTGTCTCCATGATATTATCTTTATCACTTATCATTCTCATATGAGGACAACCTTTTTCTTGCTTTAAATGTCTACAACACATATATGAATGTATGTACTATCTAATACATCCAAATGTGTCTGTGTATCTATATGGGATTATTTTTTAAAATTCTTCATTATCAGCATTAAAGAAGGGCTTGTTTGTGCTTTTTAAAAAAGGAATTCTAGGCCAAATTCATATGTATGAACACGATCGAGTTATATGTGCAAACAGATGTAAAGGAATCCGTGGATGTAATTTATTCCACAGGGCTCTGAGGAAGAGAACACACAGATAAGCACACTGTTTTACTTTATTTTATATCCCAGTCTTCATTTTATTGTATTTTAATTCCAGGGCATTCATTTATAAAAACACTCTCCCAAGTGCTGCCAGGATGGGCTCCAAGGACCTTGCTGTAGATCTGCAGGGGAAGGTTGGGGTCCTGTATCAGCAGAGATAATTTGACCCAATTAGGCCACATTTAACCTGAAGTTTCCTCTGGGAACTAGTCCAGTGCAAGGTGTTCAAAGGTGCCATAAGCAGGGAAATACACAGAGCTGTGTTCCACAGCAGAGGAATTGCCGAGTCCCATTCCCAGGAGAGCCCCTGGGAATTTGGGGGGCAGGGCAGTGAGTTGTCAATCCTCTGGGTGACCAAAAAAAAAAAAAAAATCTAGAAAATCTAGTTTAGACATCATGTAAAATTTAGGCCTCTATCCTAAAAAGCAATTCAGAAAAAGTACTGTTAATGTAAAGGCAATAAAAACTGACTAAAGCAATGTAGGAAAAGGTGTTAAACTACTGTTTTAATGTCTGGTTTTGTATATATGTGCTCTATTTTTTATATGTTTATGTCACAAATCAATATTTGCATTTTCATATCAAGGTAATGTATCAGGTACAAAACAATTTAGTAAAGCTGCTGAAGAAGTGCTGCAATAACTTCTGGGGAAAAAACCCAGTTTCACTAAGAATGCACGTCTGTGTCTCCTCTTGCAGATTGCTGGGGAAGCAGAACTGAACCAGTCTCTTCTCTGTGATTTCACTCACTTTGGCTGATCTGATCATTTGCTCTTCGAGGCACAGAGTATAACTTGGCTGCTTGAAAGGTATTTGTGATATTCAGCTAGGATTCAGTTATCTGATAAAGCAGGAAAATTGTGAAATACACACTTCGCATCCCTGCCATTCTAAGTCCTGAATATCTTGCAAACAACTTTGGGTTTAATACAGCTGATGATGTCCTTTGAGAGTTACTACTCCTGTCGTGTGGAGACATTCTGGGGAGGAATTTTCTTATAAATCAGTTGTAAGTCACGCTGTATACCACAGTGGTAATTCATTCCTGATGGATTTACTTGTGGCTGCTCAGGGGGGCGAGAGAGGTGGCGACACAGGTGTCCATGAGATTCCCTCCCTCTGGAATCCCAGCCCAACACCCAGTGGGAGCTCTGGCAGAAGGCAGACAACTGCAAATCACCTGTTGTGCAGGTGAGGCTATCATCATCATCATCATCATCATCATCAATCATTTTTTATGATCATGCCTTAACCTCTTAGTGCAAAATGTTGCAGAACCACAGGAAAACCATCCAAGCCAGGAGCCACTCAGGCTGAGCACAAGATCAGATCCCTAGAGGCAGAAAGGAGTACAGGGACTCCGTGCTGCCCTTTGTGACAGGCAGCATCCCCAGGACACAGCTGGCATATTTGCTGCTGGTATTTTGGGAAAAGAATAGCTAAATAAGGTTATAGAGCAACTTTTGAAAGAAACAGTTTGGTGTATCTGCAGAGGTCGTTGGTGAGATCTTGCCTGTGGTCAAGGACAGCATGAGAAAATACAAAGGACTGTTGAAAAGAAACGAGGAAAATAAATTCAATGCAGAAGGTGTCTCACAGTCAGGCTGGAGAAAATCAAAAGCAGAAGTACAAAAAGAAAAAAAAGAGAAAAGCTGGAATCCAGGGACTCAATTAAACTGGTGCAATGCCACTGGTAAGGCAGGAGGCAAAGGCAAGCAGGCTGAGGCAGAATTCAGCCTGGCTGGCAGAGAGATGGCAATGAGAGCATGGTGGGCAGGGAGCAGAGGGAACCCTGAGAGCTGGGGGGCTGGAGGAGGCAAACCAGGGCAGGGCAGGGGGAGCTGGGGCAAGGCAGGCAGGCAATCCTGGAGAAAGCAAAGCAGCCGTGGCAGGAGAGTGCTGGGTGCTTGGCATGGCTGGACCAGGGCAAAGAGGAGCTGTGAAACACCCCCGGAGGTGAGAGCTGGGGGTGAGAGCAGGGCCCTGGAGCAGGACAAGAGGCCAAAAGCTGGGCAAGGGCAGGAGGGGGTGGGCAACAAATGGGAGAGAAAGAGGAGGGTCGGGCAGGGCCAGTGCAGCACGGCAGGTGAAGGGAAAGGATTGGGTGGAGGGTAATGCTGGGAAGGAAAGTGGCATTTCAGATGTGGAAATGCTGATAGTCCAAATCAGCCCTGAAATCACGTGGGGGAGAAAAGACAGCAGCTTTTCTCCTTAAGCCTGTTTTCAGCTGGTTCCTTTTCAGCAAAAGGTTTGCCAGCTGGGATTAAAAGGGAAGAGCCAGGATTCAGCTTGTTGACCAGACATGTTAATTAAAAGTTCCAGGACTATTTTATTTAATGCAGATGCAACAAGTGTTAGCTAAGCACTAAATGCAAAACATAGTGACAACAATGCTCCAAAATTTTATTCACATGAGTGAAATTTTCAAATGGAAGAGACACACACTCGCTTGTTGGGAGCATGACTGCCAGAGCTGAGCCCTGAATTTGAAAGTGAGTAGAGATTACTCCCTTTTCCCCTGCTCTGGGAGCTGTGTAATGAGAATTTCACAGACCCTGTGATTAGTGTGGTGTCCTTAAGAAGGGTATTGTCCTACAGCTCACAAATTGCTAAAGCATGAAACTGTCTCGACGTTCTGGGGAGATATCTCAAATTAGTGCTCTCAGTGTTCCAGAGGCTTTGGCATGTCCCAACACAGATTTCATAATGCTCTCCAAATGTGAGCCGGGAGAGGCAGAGCTCCTGAGAGCAGGGGGATCAGCAGACTCTGGGCTGTGATTGCTCTCAGTTTCAGAAAGCCCTTGGTAGCTGGGAAAATTACTTTAGAATTAAAAAGACATAGTAGGATAAAATTTCTTTCCTTTTTTTTCTTTTTTTTTTTGTTATTCCATGCAAGCCGAGTATGAATGCAAATCACTCTTTGCTTATTCTGTCAAGATACTCTCACATATTGGCATAGAAATAGGAAAAATGTGTAAAATATTAAAGCACTCTCATTTCTTGGGGAAAAGCAAGCCCCACAGATTGGAAGAGAGATACAGAGAGCACAGCGGGTGCCATCTGGAATAAGTAAGTAACCCTGGGAAGAAGTGGTGATGTTTACAAGGCCTGATGCTGATACAGAGAATTCTCTCCATCTGGCATGAAGCCTGCAAATAATCTGCCACAGGGGTGCATAATTCAATAGAGGCAGGTTTGGTAATCCACAAGTTGCATTCCCGGTGGAACCTCGACAGAGACATTTGCTGTCTGTTTTGTGCAGCTGAGCAGCTCCTCCCTGCACCCAGCCTGGGGGCAGGCAGACCCACAGCCCATAAAAATGGGGCTAAAAATGGCAAACGGGGGCCACGTGCCAGAAACCAAACATTGCAGGGCACCCACGTCCTCTCAGGGTGGTGTGAGAATCCAGGGACAATGCCTCCAGAGGAGAACATTGCTTTTGTTTCTGGCAGGATGCAATGCACTGAAAATCATTATAATGAATCTGTTCAAATGCAGCTGGGGCTGTGCAAACGCCTGGAGAAAATGTGTGTAACAGCAGAAAAAAAATAATCCTAAAAGGCTGTAGGCAGGGCAGCCCTGACAGCAGTGATCTGAGCCAGTGTTTTCAGCCCTCACATGCAAGCAGAGATACTCCACACAGCGTCTTGTTAAACAAGAGCAAAGAAACTGAGCTTAACATCAGGTCCTGTTTGTTTTGGGGATTTCTGGGCAGGTGGGAAGTGCCCAGCAGGTGTCTGTGACTGCTGACCCACTGTTGATAATGTACATTCTTCCTGGCACCGTATTTCTGTGGCTCACATACTCAGCTGAGAAGTTTTGTAGCTGCCTGGGAGGTGTGGGTTGCAATTTTATGTGGGGGGAGGGAAAAAAATGAAGAGGGAAAAAAGTGAAAAAATAGCTCAGGGAAATATAATTTAGAAGTGAAAAAATCAGCAATAACTGTCTGTAATTGTATCAACAACTTCAATAAAATTTGTAACTTTATCATTAATAGTAGAAAGCTTTCCAGGAGATATGTATATTAATTGCACTTCAAATTTATGCATATTTATTTTATGAACAAAATACAAAACTAAACATTTATTGTACTTGTCACAAAGCCACTACTGCTACATGCTAAAATGAGCAAAGGCCTGAATCCATATCAAAGTACACTTGGTCCTCTTATTGCAGAAATGGAATTTATTTCACAAGTAGGTTCCCCTTGGATGCATAGTAAGAACATAAAATAAAAATAATTTTACCAGAAAATAAAAAAATGGTGTCCACGCCTTTTTTATTTTGTTTGTTTTTAATTCTTGGGTCACTTGTATTGTTTCAAATGTTAGCACATCCCTTTTGTTATATGCTGGTGGTTGCAAGTGGTGCTGGAAATTGTATTTATTGCAATTTGCAATCCTGTTTGATGGTATCAATAATAAACTTAGATTGTCAATATTCAAGGATTTTGAGTGAGATGATTCCTTGTCTGAGTGGTGCTGTTTTTCACCCAAGAAAAAGGCAACATGAAAATACTTCTCCTGATGATTTGTGCTCTTTCTATTTCTTGCTCTGGTGTTTAATGGCTTTGGGGAAATAATTCTAAATTCCTGACACATGTAGGCACACGGATCAGACACAGCTATTGCACAGTAGTTTTGTCAGATATTAGGAAAGGCCAATTGGATAATGCCCTTAGAGTATTCGTCAAGAAGAGTAAAAAATATCTGGATGTAACACGTGCTATAGGCACGGGAGCCCACAGCCCAGGAAGAGCAGGGGTGTCCAGAAACCTCTAAAAAAAGTTCTCCAATACTCTGGGGAAGGAATGGATGAGGGTAATTGTATTTTTCAACAATTTTCCCCATTCTGATGGAGAACAAATCCCGGGTAGCTCTCTGTGGCATCGGCAGTGCTGGTGAAGTTTAACCTGCACCCAAAAAGATCATCCTCAATAACTTCTGGCAGAAATCTCTACATCTGTGCATTTCACCCATTTCCTTACTGTTGGAATGTTGGGGGACACAAGACAGATCAGGGACTCTGGACCTGGTTAACATAAGAGATTTGATACCAGGATGCCTTGGCAAAAGCAAAAGAACTTTGAAAATCAGACCTAGACTGCAAGAAGATTCAATCAGGTTTACTGGAAAAAGAAAATCCCATCAAACTCTGCAAGCTGGAGATGTTATGTGCCTAAGTTTGTGTCTGTGGTTGTAACCCAGTCACTGCAGTGCACATTTCTGGTCTCCCTGAAATAGGATTTAAGGGTTTGTACCCCACAATAAAATCGGATTCTGATCGCCGAGTCAGTGTCCCCGTCTCTCCATCGCCGACAAATTAACACAGATTAGAGTCACCCCCACGAGCTGCATGTATCCATTTCCCTTTTCTCGGGAGCGAGGGGCATGTTGGGGTGGTTCTGGTTCTGGCTCTGGTTCGGGATGCGGTCGCGGCGGGGATGCAGCGCCCGTGCCCGGCCGGGACGCGCTCGCTCCCTCCGCAGGGCCGGTCCCGTGCTCCCGGTCCTGCCGGTGCTGCCGGTGCTGCGGGCTGGCAGCCGGGCCCAGCGGGCACCCGAGGGGCTCTGGGCACACGCACACGGCTGCTGGAATGGTTTTGGGCACGGGATTGCCCCCACTTTCTCGGGGGCATCCGGAGCAGCCGGCGGGGTCCGCTCTGTGCAGGGCGGATTTCGGGGTTATTCCTCTCAATTCCCCCAAAAGCCGCACACAGGGTTTTCCAATCTCTTCTCCGGAAAGCTTTCCAGACGCTCTGAGTGAGCTGAGAGTACGGTACGTGGGGTTGGCCAGGGCATACCGAGCTTTATGCCCCCCAGTCACCGGGTCACGCTCAGCCAGAGACAGTAATTAGCGCAAATCCTGCTCTGACTTTCGGAATTACACCGCAGTGAGTGATGGTCACTCATCTCCGTTTGCTTACTGGTGTCTGGTGAGCCTGGGGACATGCACAGCACCTTCCTCCCCGGGGCGGCGACAGCACTTGGGCAGCCACAGAACGGCATTCCCAAAAGCAAAACATCCCGGGAGTTTCCTGCTGGCTTGAGATGAATCCTGTGTGGTTAATCCTGCCTACACAGGAGCAGGGGCTGCAGGCAGCTCTCACAGCTGGACTGATTTTGTCATGCTGCCTGTTCACCTGCAGCTGCAGGAATAATTTATACCTGTGGTAAACGATTGACTCACATCTGGATTTGTCACAGAACTTACAGGTAGTTAGAGATGAAGTGTTTTATAAAGGATTTTTTGTTCTGTGCAGCCCGTCCTTTCTTCGTCAAAGATCTTAATTGTCTAAAATTAGACCCATCAGACATGACTGAAATTGAGTATTACATAAAAATGGGTATGAAATATAGATGAAATATATATAATTTATATAAAAACTATTGTTCTGACTTCATTCCTCTGTGCCATTTCTATGCTCTGTTGTCTTGGATTATTATTGCTCCAACTTGAGCTGAGCTCTGAGCTGTGCCTTGTCAGCCTAGCAGGGATGTACCCTATGAATTATATAAGTCTATTAACATATATGCATCAGAATAGCTGTTAAAATTAGAAGTACAAGCACAACTGAGGAACAGTCAAGGAAAGGAGCTGGGTAAAGAAGTTCAGTAGAAAAACCTGAAACAAACTTATGCTGCTTTAACTTGGATTTCTCAGTAATATTCACTCTTGCCATTCTCTCTGCTGCTTTCTTCCCATTTGGAGCAAGACACTTTGTAAAGAAAACAATCAGGAAAATAAAATCTCAAAGTGCTTGTTAATTCTGCTCCTGGTAAAACGCGCTTTTCTCAGCTTATCTTGTTAATTAATCTAACAAAACGTACAGGTTTCCTGCAGTGCTCCTCTACCCAGATTAAAAAGTTTAAAAAAAAAAAAAAAAAAAGAGCAGAAGTATGAATCTATTTGCATTACAAACCAGAGTTTATTCCCCAAACACATCTTTCATTACAATCAATTATATTGGAAGTTCAGGCCAAACACAGCTGGTGGTAAAAGCAATCATACGCTCAAAATACAAACTATTTAGGAAGAAACCAAGAGGGCAGCGCGGCCGTGGTGTCACCTTCGGCCCCGCCTGTCACACCCCCCAGGGCCATCGGGCAGGGCGTGGTGGCACCGGGGCCACAGAACCTGCCCAGCCTTGGCCACGCTCCGAGACCTCAGAGTGCCCTGGTCCTCGGGGCACCCAGTCCAGCAGCAGCAACAGACACCCCAAAAACGGACACCCCAAAAACAGACACCCCAAAACCAGCACCCCAAAACCAGACACCCCAAAAAACATACATCCCAAAAACAGACACCTCAAAGAACAGACACCCCAAAAACGGACATCCCAAAAACAGACACCCCAAAAAACATACATCCCAAAAACAGACACCTCAAAGAACAGACACCCCAAAAACGGACATCCCAAAAACAGACACCCCAAAAACAGACACCCCAAAAACAGACACCCCAAGAACCGACATCCCAAAACCAGACACCTCAAAGTGCAGACACCCGAAAAACCAGACACCCCAAAAAAAGGCACCCCAAAGAACAGACATCCCAAAAAACAGACTTCCCAAAACCAGACACCTCAAAAACCAGACAGGCACCCCCACACCTGTGCTGCACACTCCTCACCCGGGGTGCAGCTCGTGCTGAAAAGGTTCAGGCAGCAGTTTTATCGTTTATGTAGAGACACAGGAGACACACAACAGCAAATTCATGTCCTACTAACACCAAAACCCTCTGATCTTTTGGTCCTTAGGCAGTTCCAAATGGTTTTTTCTCTTGTGACCAAAAAAAAAAATTTTTAAAACAAAGTCACTTAGACCCTCGAGCCTTTGAGGAAGGGTTTTGCAGGACAGCAGGACAGCAATCCTCCCTGACTCCTGGAATCACAGAGTGGCCAAAACCCAGGAATAGTGTGCATGATGCAATCCTGTGTGTGTGCAATCCCAAAGTGCCCTGGAACAAGCCTGGCAGGACCAGAGGAGCCCAGCCCTCCTTCCCAGGGCAGGCTCAGCCGAGGCAGCAGCAGCAGCAGCTCTGCAGGCTCAGGGGGCTCCAGGGCTGTGGATTTCCCCCCCAGGAGCTGCACACCATCTCTGTGAGCCCAGCCCTCCTCAGCTGTAGGAGCTTTCCCCTGGCACAGCCCTGGGGTTGTGTTTGCCAGCCCCTGCCCAGCCCAGGGCCATGCTGACAGGCTGACAGCACTGCCTGCTCCCTGCCCTTCCCGTGCAGGACCTTCCTGGGGACCTCACCCTGCTGAGGATTTTACCCCAGATGCTTTCACAGAGGGATTTGGCCATAAGCCATGGCAGGCAGGGCACTGAGGGGAGGGGACACCTGATCAGGCCACCAGAAAAACCATTCTGGGAGCCAGTCCTGATGACAGAACCTTCCTAAATTTGGTCAGGTTTCCACTTTTCCTTCACTGTTGGTCAAGACCTTTTTCTTACAAGGTCCTGTTCTGAGTTCCCCTCTCAGACTGGGTCTGTGCCTCTGTACCTGGCTGTGCTTGCCCCACCCAGGGGTCCTTACAGCCTGGCTTGTGTACCTGCACCACGTTTGTAATTTTCACTATTAAAGTTTTTATTTTTTTATTTTATTTTTTTAGTTCCACAGCTTCCATCCCTCTTATTTAGGCAGCTCCTCCTGGCCAAGCCAAAGCAGGTGTCAGGAAAATCAACCCCCAAGCACCAGAGGTTTGTGTCCAGACAGGAGACAGAGGAGTCCTTTGACTTTATTCCAGCCAAGGCAGAGGCCATGGGGCATCCCCTGGGGTCTCTCCCATTTTTGGAGGTGCAGCCTCCTTTTTATCCCAATTCCCAGCCACATTTCCCTTCTCTCTTTCCCCCTTGGCTGAGGGACTGGAGAGGTTCAGACTTCCCAGAACACCTGATCCCAGAGACTCCCCTCTAATGTACAACCCTCCCTTTTCATTTTTATTTCTTACTGAATTTAGGGGTTTTCCCTATTGTTTTTTTCATCTTTCAATATCCAATTGTAAAGGCAATTTGTAAAGGCAAATCTCTTTTTGCATTGATCAATCAGTGGAATCCTTCCCATGGTTTCTCCTCTCTCCCAGGGCTGGTTTTATCTGCCAGCAGCCCCCCAGCTGGTCTGGAAACACAAACCCACTGCTCCTCTCACTGGGGCCCTCAGGGGCTTCACAGCTCCACTCCTCTGTGCCTTCCTCCCTGCAGGTTAAAGCTCTCTGCAGCGTCCCTCAGCGCTGTCTCCAGGCTCTGTGTCACCCCTTGGCCCTGCCTGCTGTCCCCTGTGGTGGCCAGCCCTGCCCAGCCTGGGATGTGCTGGATCTGCTGGGATCCACCCCAGCTCCCAGCTCTCCCTCCCTCCCCGCACCAGCCCTGCCTGAGGATGAGGAGCTCTGGCTCTTCATCCTGCAGGGGCCACTCCAGCCAGGTGACAGGACAAGCTGCTGCTGGAGCACCCAGATTGGAGCAAAACCTCCCAAAAGCTCGTGTGCTGTGGGTGGGACCCCTGCCCACAGCAGGAGGCTGGAAATTGATGCCCTTTAAGGTCCCTTCCAACCCAAACCATTCTGTGATTCCGTGATTCAGTTTTGGGGACATGAAGTCGTTTCTGATGGGGCATAAATGCATTTCATGAAACTAAACCTTCCTTGCATCAAGTGCCAGGAAAACATCACTGCCAAATATCAGTTTAAAAAACTTATTGAATACCTCAGACTCCTATTTTCCAGGAGAAAGTCAGCATTTCTGTAACACCATTTTTGTGCTTATTTCTCGTGTAGGAATAGTCAGATCACAGTCAGAGTGAGAGGGTGTTTATATATGGCCTTCTTTTGCCAATAATAATAAAGGTGACTGAACAGCAAGGAAAATCAGTTTATGGTTGTTTTAGTTAATTAATCTCACTTCAGGAACCATGTTTATTTATTAATTGATTAAAATGCCTTCCTGGACACACAGAGCAATGGGCAATGCGTCCTACACACAATTTGATAAATAGATGCAGAAAAAAAAAATTAAACTTTTTTTTGTAATTCTCATTACCTGCCTGAGAAGGGAAAAGGAATGAGGAAAGGCACTGAAGAGGTGGAGGATGATGCCAGAATATTTTGTGCCATCTTTTCTCCAGCAGGTTTCTGGCAGCAGAGGGGAGATGGGCACGGGGAGGGGATGTGAAAGGATCCCAAATAACGAGTTCAGGGAACTGAAGGTGGCTCTGTCTGCTCCTTGCAGCCCAGCAGTGCTGCAGGGACACTCCTGACACTCCTGGAAACTGCTTGGGAAGAGCAGCCAGGCTCTCCAGCAGCTCCTCTTCCTCATTGCCTGTGGGGAGCTCCCTGGACACATCAGCAAGGTTTGGGTAAGGAAGCAGAGCAGCGCCCTGTGGCTGGGCTCCTGCTGCAGCCCTGCCCCTCCAGCTGCCCCCGGGACACTTCCACATGGCAGGTGCTCGTGGAAATGGTGTCTTGCCCTCTGAACACTCTGAAAACTCTGCTCTCTGTCCCTGTTGCTCTGCTGGGTTAGCCCGATGGGGAGAAAGGAGAACCTCGTGGTTGATGATGCTTTATTCATGAAATAAGGAAAGACCTGGGCTGCTGTGCTAATTATTTCACACCCCATGTGTGGGAATCCACAAAACCAGAGGGTTTGGGGCAAGCTGCAGAGGGCAGGCCTCAGAGACAGCAGAACTGAGATTGGAGCTGAGCAGCAGCCATCAGATTGCTGAGCAGAAATGTCATATAAGAAGTAGAAAAGGACAAAGACCAATGGTTGTGTATTAGTGCTTGTCTAGAACAACTCCCTAAACTGCAGAAAAGGATATCTAGAGAGATATTAGGGAGTTCTAAGTTAATAAAGGAGCTCTGTGCATTGTGTTTGAAGGCTCACAAGCAGGTGTTGGGTTTGAAATAAGCCAGCATTGTTTAACCAAAGGTACCTGTGCTTACAGGGGTTGGATGGAACCACTGTCAGTATAGAATATATCCTATACAGATGTAAATACTGTCAGTGTGCTTCTGCTTGGTGTGATTGGTCAGAAAACTCCTAAAGTGAGCTGTAACACTGAGTTCTGTGTCTGCAGCCTGGGATGTGAGCTGCTGGCACCTTCCCATTGCCATACCCATGGGATGAGAGTGATGCTGGAAAATCAAACAGCTCCAGGCACCTTCCCAGCAGTCCTGTCCTGTCTGTGATTTGTGCATAGACCCTGGCTGGTAAAACAAGAAAAGACTTGGGCTGCTGTGCTAATTATTTCCCACCCCATGGACCCCAAGGAAACCTGCCAGGACCGAGGTCCCGGAGCCTGCAGGGCTCAGGGTACACTCTGTCCCCAGGCCACAACCTGCAATTTCAATTTGGGAAACTCTTAAGGGAGGAAGTGTAGCTTGTACAACTTATCTGAACCTATTTCCCAACAATAACTATTGTTCACTCCAGCAGCCTGACATAATTTAATTTGTTTTGTGAAAAATAAAAACAATTTGCAGCCCGTAACTGTAGTGAGACATAGTGTGATTTTATTAGCAACAGGAGATGGATTTTTTTCATTGTTTCTGAAAGAAATCAACATGATTCTGTTTGTAGAATGCATTAAAACCTTATCTTGAAACCCTTGAGATGGTATTGCATTGGTTGGTTTCAGTTCTTAACAACTTTAGCTGAGTTATGAGAACCTATGGCTTGCATATGCTGAAAAGATAAGTTAATATTCCTTTATTTGCTGTGAAGTACCACACACACACACCGTGGCTCAGTAAAGGATTCTGCTTTGAAACCAGGTTGTTTTTTAAATTTGTGTCCTTTACACTAAATCTCTGTGTCTTTTGTTGAAGTAACCCACCTGTGAATCCTCTGGGCAGGTCAAACAAGCTCATCTGTTCATTGAGAAAATGTAGTTTTGGTGTCTGAAAATCTGAGAAATAAAGCTAAAAAAAAAGTAGAAATCCAGAGAAGTGGGGAAAAAAATCAACATATATTCTTGCAGGAGAACTTGCACTGTGTTGTTAAAGTTTGCTTTCATCTTTCAATTGTTACAGAAATTTCCCTCCATGAGTGCTGCACACTATTTACACTGAACTTAATCTCACCTACTTTTGCCCAGCTCCCAGCCCTCCTTTCCATTATTCAGTGTTTCCCTTATTACTGATTTTGTCTGGGCTTTTGATTCACAAACACAGTTCTGCAGGAAAGGCACTGTGCTTTTCAAAAATCACTACCCAGGCCACTACCTTAAATCAATTTCCCTCTCTCCTACAAAAGCTTCCACTCACATGCTGGTAAAAATTACCCACAACCAGAGAATTCCCCAGGACCATCCAGGACTCCTGCTCTTCCTGAGGAAGGTGTCCCTGCCCATGGAACTGATCCCAGCTGATCCTCCAGGTCCTTTCCAAGCTCTGAAAAACGCCAATCACTTGTTTTTAAAATTTAAAGTTTAATAGTAATAACATGGTTATAAAAATAGCAATAAAATTAGAGTAATAATAATTTGGACAATTAGGATTTGGACAATATGAGACAATAAAAACAAAGAGTTATGGACAGTCTGGGTACCTCTTTCTGGGCAAAATAAGCCCAAAAAGGCCCCAGGTTAACAGAGGATTAACCCTTAAAAGCAACAGCCTGTTGCACATTCACACACCTCATCCATGGTGCATCAATTCCATTCACACACAGGATTCTGGCTGGGCAGTGCCAGCTTCTGCCTCATAAGGCTGATTAAGAATGGCTGAGTGAGGCAGGAAGAAGTTTGTTTCTCCTGATAATGGAGCAATAAATTCTCTTTCTCTGAAAGATTCAGGTGTCCTGTGGCTGCTATCTCGCTGTGAGTCCTTTCTTTAAAAAAGTATCTCACACAGCATAGTTTCTATTTAAACCTTATGTTATAACCTAAAACTCTATTTAACACACTACTGAAGAGAATTAATACAGCATCACTTTCTAACACAACACATGTGATATTCACTGCAATATTTGCCCAAACCCAATCACAGAATACAGATTTTTCACACAGCCCAAACCACTCTGGGATTCCCAGCCTCCTGGTTGGGGAAGGGGCTACTGGCACCAGCCTGGATTTTTAACCTGAGGGGCTGATTTCAGCTGAGCCTCCTCCCTGGGCCTGGGCAGCTGCTGGTGACTCCTGCTCAGCCTGGAGCCTTTTCCTCTCCATGAGCTTTTCCTGCCCTACACTTGGCACAGCTGGGGATGAAGGGCTGGGGAGGTGAGAACTGATGCCATTCACCTTGCCTTGAGGAGCTGCTCTCTGCCCTCCCTGCTCTGTGAACCCAGAACTGACCTCATTCCCCAAAATGCAGAAAATTGATGGTTCTTAAGGTCTGGGAGCAGAGACAGGCTTTATCTCACTCATAGCAGTAACAGCATGAATGACAGGCTCTAAAGGTGGCTAAGAAAAAACAAATTATGCCTCTAATTATGCAAATTAGACCCCAAACGAGCTATCCCTTATCCCATGTGTACACAATAGCACCTTTTTCCTCATGTGAAGCCATGAGATGTGTCATGAGCTTCTCTGCAGCAGAGCTGGGCAGCAGCCCTGGCTGTCCCAGGCAGCCCCTGTGCCCAGCCCTGCCAGGCTCAGCAGTGCCCTGGCCCCCAGGAGCTGGCATGCCAGGAGCCCTGCAGAGACCCACGGGGAGCTCCTGGCTGGGATGGTGATGGATTCTGGCTGCCTGCAGGTCCCTCACCAGAGCTGGTGGCCAAGGGCTCCCCAGGGCCGTGGGGTGGTCATTGCAAACACTCCAGCCCGCACCAGGGGAGATGCTTCAGCAGGAGCAGAGGAACCTGTCCCACCTCACAGCCTCAGCATACAGCTGGTTTCCAGTCCCTGCTGGATTTCCTCCACATTCTTTGGTCCATTTTCATGCATTGCTATCAGCACAATTTCTCAGCACAAAAATTCCTTGCCAGGTAGCATGGGCTCGTGTCAGAACCCCTGCAGCAGAGGGAGGGCCCTGCTCCAGCAGCAGACAGCCTGAAGGAAGGATTGGGGAGGTCCCTGTGCCTCTGGCTGCCACAGCCCTCAGAACTGGCCAGAAATAAGTTCCAAAGGAGAGACAGAAAAGGCAGGATCTGAAGGCAGGGAGTGAGACCTGAGGTGTCTGCTAACATGCCACACATCACCTTCCCCACCTGTGACTGGACTGGGGGAAGAGCAGAGGTGCTTTTGGAGGCAGCTGTGGGGTGTCTGGGCTGCCAGACTGTGCACACAGTGCTCCTGGACCTGCTGGCAGAGGAAGAGTTAACTGTGGAGAAGGGAACTTAGAGGGAGAGAGAGGAATTGCTCAGCCTGGAAAAGTTCCAGGGACACCTGAGAGCCCCCACCTGAGTAGCCAGAGGGGCTCCAGGAGAGCTGAGAGGGACTGGGGACAAGGGATGGAGGGACAGGAGCCAGGGAATGGCTCCCACTGCCAGAGGGCAGGGCTGGATGGAATACTGGGAATTACAAATTGTTCCCTGTGAGGGTGGGCAGGCCCTGGCACAGGGTGCCCAGAGCAGCTGGGGCTGCCCCTGCATCCCTGGCAGTGCCCAAGGCCAGGGCTGGACACTGGGACAGTGGGAGGGGTCCCTGCCATGGCAGGCGTGGCACTGGGTGGGATTTAGGGTCCCTCCCAACCCAAACCCTTCTGGGATTTGGTGAGTCTGAGAGCAGACACCCAAGGACCCAAGGGCACGTTTGGACATTCTCTCCCTCTGTGTCGTGCTCTGTGTGCAGAGGGCCCTTTTGGCCTAGAAGGTGTGCTCCAGGCAGTCCTATCCTGCTGTTTATCACTCAGCCCGTGAGAAGTGATGAGGAGCAATGAGGCAGGCAGGCCCTGTGTGCTGCAGGGTTTTCCTGCAGGCAGTGGCTGACCCCTCTCTGTGCTCACCAGGCTGCAGGAGCTGCCCCAGTGCTCCTCAGGAGGCACAGCCCAGCACCCAAACACTGAGCATCCCTGCCCTGCCTCTCTGGGAGCTGAATGAGCAGCCAGGAGCAATCCCCAGGGCAGAATTTGGATGCTCCCAGCTCGGGGCTGGCAGCAGTGGGTAATGCTGCTGCCTACAGCAATGTTAAAGCACTCCTTCCGTGCCTCTCAGAGGGATTTACCTTGACAGGACTGCACAAATGTGAAACTGATGCCGACGCTATCCAAACAATGTCTGCTCCTAAAGGACATGACTGACAGACTGTTGCCTCCTATTTGTGTGTGAGGTGAAGGTTTCTGCCAGCAGTTCACTGCTGCAGCACATAAACAACCCTCAGCTGAGGGCTGCATGTTTTAGTTTTGTATTTTCTACAAAGGTTGTGGTGAATGGCACTCCTGAAAGCTTTCGCTTTGCACGTAGCATCAGATGGCCTTCCATTCAGAATTTAAAAAAAAATTAAAAATCCTTGAACTACATTTTGTTTACAGCACATTATGAATTCCTGGTGAATGTGGGGAAGGGGAATCAAAATAGACAAGCTGTCTCTCAGTGAGATTTGCTGCTGGTAGATTACTCTTGGGTAAGAGGCTCAGGTGCAATCAGCTGCTGGAAGTTAGAACATCCAGGCTGATGCTAGCTGCATCATCCCAAGTGAGCCTGAGAATCAGTCCCAGAATAGTTTAGGCTGAAGGGACCTACAGCCCATCCCCTTTCACCCCCAGCCATGGCAGGAACACCTCCCACTGCCCCAGGCTGCTCCAAGCCCCATCCAGCCTGGCCAAGAACATT
>JANIJU010000003.1:634319-708129 GCA_025504685.1 Leucosticte australis | reverse complement strand
AAGGCAAAGGACTCCTCTGTCTCCTGTTGGACACAAACCTCTGGTGCCTGGGGGTTGTTTTCCTGGCCCTGAGCGCCTGGCACTGACCTGTGTGCTGAGTGCTGTCCTCCTCGCTGAGCAGGAAGGCCATGTGGTAATTGCCCACGGCGCGGGGGTACAGCTGCTGCAGCTCGCACACCGACGGGTAGTGGGTGACAAACAGCGTCAGGGCCTGCACCTGCAGCACACACACAGCACGTCTGGGCCTCGCCTGCTGTCCCCTGCACTCAGCCTCGCCGAGCCGCTGTCCCTTCCCCACAGCCCTGAGGGGGACGTGGCCCCTCTCTCCAGGGCCGCGGCCAGCGCGGCCTACCCGTGCCACAGAGCGCCTCAGGTGCTACCTTGTGATTCCAGGATGTACCCCAGAAACCCGGCTCCTCCCATGGTAATTCCCTCCCAGGTGTGTCAGTCACCTCTCCTTTCCCCTCCCTGACCCCTCCCAGCACTGTCTGTCAGTCCTGGCATTCCCGAAGGGCACTGAGTGAGTGGCAGATTCAAAGGATGCCCTCTACCCCCCGGGGGGGGCACTGGGCCATCCAGGTGTCCTCTGTCCCTTGGGACCTCCCCTCCTGTCCCTGGCTGGTGGCTCCCTACCCCTTCCCTGCCCTCTCCCCGGGGTTAAAAGGAGCAGCACCCACGGGGTCAGGAGTTCTGCTGGAGCTGGGGCTGGGTTCAGAGAACAAAGCTCTGGATCCAAACCCTCCATCAGAACCCACTCCTTTCCTTCCCCACCGCCCTAAAGCTTCTCCCCAGAGGGAAACCTGAGCTCCTGCACGCCTGGACTTGTCCCCACGTGCCCAGCTGCAGCTCCCAGCCAGCCAAAGGTGTCCCTGAACACCACAGTGCTGGTATCTGGGCAAGCAGCAAGGGCCAGGCAAGCCCAGGCACATCCCATCCGGCTATATCGGTACTTTTCCAATACCAAGGCACTTACATCTCTGATGAAATGCTCCAGGGTGGCATACGCAATGGCAATGCCATCGTGTGTGCTCGTCCCTCGGCCCAGCTCATCCAGGATCACCAGCGACCTCGAGGTGGCTTTTCTGATGATCTCAGCAGTGTCTGTCAGCTCCTCCATGAAGGTGCTCCGGCCTTTGTAGATGTTGTCTGCAGCACCCATTCTGCACCGGAACACAGAACACAAAAACATTACAAATGTCAGCTAATGCGGGAAAAAAAATAATCATGGGCATGAAACCATTCTGTTATAATCTTTGGTTGCTGCTACAAACAGAGGAGAAGAACGCAGCAGAACATTCACCTTCAAGAACAGTCTCCCAGCACACGCCTCTCCCACCTTCACAAACTGCACAAGGCAGCCTGCTTTTCCCCCCAAGGAACCCTGGGACTTCAGTCCAGTCAGCTCATGAGAATTCCATCAAAGGTTGCTGTGAATTTTACTCCTTCAGTTTAGTTCAACCCCCTATTCATATGGGTTTCTAATGCTAACAATGCCCAAAGGTATCTGATATGGCATTTCCACACCAAGTGGAAGCTCGTGTGACCAGGTGTTTGTGCATCCAAATAGCAGAGCAGCCACATCCCTCAGGCACTAACAAAATAACCATTAGTTCCCCTAATTGCACAGGTATACAATCTTACCCACTGTCCTTAAAAAAGATTTAAAGGTATTTTAAAAGTTCTCTCAAACACAACTCTTAGCCACCTGCAAGCAAGTGAGCTCCACACTCAAATTCCTCCACATTCCCCACAACTCTTCCAGCTCTGATTCAGATCCATGTAACCCTCAAACCCTATCTCAAATTGTGAATTTGTGGTCTACATCTGAGAAACCTGTTGTTAGTCCACCCTGGTTTTCCCTTTTCCTGCAGCTTTCCTGACCTGGGCAAGTAACACCCATTCTATACTGAAGAAAGAGCATTTATTTTTTGCATTTCTGCTTTTGAATTACATTAATCACATTGAGCATCCCTTCTGAGACAGGTCATCACAAGCATGCCCACTTAGCAGGGACATAAAATTGGATTTATTCACTCTTATCAGCCAATAGATAGTTACAAACAAGCCACACTGATTTAAGGAAAACTAACTCATGGGTTTAGTATATTATATTTCCAAATTTAACAGCTGGCCACAACAGTATTTAGAGCCAATCAGAACCTTTAAAGAGAAGCCCAATACAGTGGTTCCTTTCTCTCGCTTTTGCTGGATCTCTCTCTGTTATAATTGCTTCTGTGACTTCCTGTGGCACCACCAAGATACAAATAATTTTATGAGGATCTTATGACTAAGAGCATTTGACTAGAACCAAGCAGGCTGGACCCAGTGTAACTATGATTTGTATATATTCTCTGGTCCCTGCCCTGAAAATCTGTCATGCTGTCATGCATAACTGCGTAATAAGCAAATCTTCAGTTATAGAGTAACTACTCTTGGTTGGAGATGGGCACATGAGAAAACTGAGTTTTTGTTTCAAGGACTGTGTGCTTAAACACACACACACACAAGTTACACTCACACATACCCCAAAAGACAGGTGATTCTGGCCATAAGCTAATTCAAGTGCACATGATTTTTCTCTGAATTAAGTGTATAACTCAGGATAATGAGGTTTTGTGAAATTAACATTTTATTAAGCCACTTACTGCTGTAATCCTTTCAAACGCTGGGTTAGGAATGATGAAGATTTTAGTGAATTTCTCACAGTGCCCCCACCACCCCTGTGCCCCTTTCCCAGCTTGTCAAGCACCAGGCTCTGCTGTAAAATCAAACAATCCCCCGTACTGCACCGATCCACAGAGAACAGCATAACCTAGGCCTTTTGTAACACTGTTAACTGCAAATACATCAATCAGAATGACAAATACTTTTTATGTTTGAACAATCTCTGGCTCCTTAATGAACGAGTTCAGTGTTAGTCTCCGACCCTACAATTAGTGGTGTTATTATTTTCCCATTTCTTACTTGGCTTTTCCTTACAGGGACAGCATCTCACAGGCTGGCTGTTGTGTGCCTGTGATGATTACACACAGAGCTTCCATTTTTCTCTGGGATTGCATCATTTCCACGGAGCCCACAAAATATTTTAGCCTGCTTTGTATCTAATTTGCATTCACAAAAATAATTTCCTGAACTTCCTCACTAAATGCTCAAGATACAAAGAGAAATTAGTATTATCTTTCCCTTGTTGTTAGAGACAGCTGGAGAAGAAGTCTTTCTTTCCAGCATTTTAAAACATTCCAATCCAACTCAGGCTTAACTACAGATTAAACAAACAGTGCATTTTTAAATTACATAAAACACCTCAAATGTCATCCTTTGAAAATTGATAAAATTGTTTTTTCTGCTTCTGTCCTTTACACTAGAAGATTTATACTTGTTTTTTGAACATACGTACTGAGCACTGTTATCCCAGAAATAAGCAGGAATAATTATTTTAGTGTGGATGATTGCATTTATAAAAGTAATAGCTAATTTGCAGCAAGGCATCGCTCCCTAACTTTATGCTCTATTATTCCTGATACAATAAAGTTGTTGAGTCACAAAACCTACTGCTTAAACAACCCTTGTTTGGGGTTTTTTTTCACATTTAAAACAGCCATAATAAACCCCACCAAACTTCTCCAGGACTCCTCAGTGGCTTGGAATCCACATTTTAATGCAGATCTCCTCCTAAATGTTTTTATACATTAAAACATTAAATTCTTCTTCTCCAGTCTTGCCCACAAGGAACGTGCAGACAGGCAGCATGAGCAGCGTCTCCCTGGATCCATCACTCCTCAGCAGATGCAATTTGGCTGGAAAACACTTGTTTTAATGTCTCTTTGACAGCCAACCAAATCCTGCAAAATTAAAAGCTCTTCATCTTACAGTGTTCAATCCATTTAGTATGCAAACTAAAAAAAAAAAAAAAAGAAGAGGATGGATTATATTCTGTTTCCAGTGCTCGGTTCAAGTAGCAAAGATTCCTGTCAAAGGCCTCAGAAAAAAACAGCAGAGAGGCAATGTTTCCTAGGTTAATTTTCAGAGGGTAACTTAGAGGATATAACTGCACTACCTCTCAAAAGAAGTTAGAGGCTCTTAGAGTTGGCTTGGGTTTGAGATCACAGTGCGGGCCCCAGGAAGTTCATTCCTCTTTCATTTCACTGTGCATCTCTCTCACAATTTGTGGAAATGAACAGGGAGCCCTGGAGCTCACAGTGGTAACATTCCACCACATGGATCCCAGAAAACAAGACTGCAAAGCCATTCTGTAGAGCCTTATTTTCACACAGTGCTACTTACTGATTCCTACTCTACAGAATACTTAATGCTGGGGAGAAAACCCAAACCTAAACTACGTTTTCCCATTGATTTCAGTAATATCTATCTTAGTTTAGAAGCTCACCTAAAATACTTACTGCAAAAATGGAACCTGTTGCAGAAGAACAAACCTAATTCAAGAACAATTAACATTCAAAGAAAATTACTCTTTTCTCCAGGAATAAGGTGTACAACACTCTCAGCACCAACAAAGATCACTTTCTGTGATTCACAGATAGCACTGAGAACCCCATGAATAAAATAAATTTATAATGTAACTTTACAATTCCACTCACTCCCTCACACAAACCCCTCTGAAATGTCATTTCAAAGATCACTGCATTTGCACAGGAGTAATTTAAATTAAAATAACCAGTTTACAAGAAGGGAGCAGTAGATGTGCTGTTGCCTTGCAGCTCAGCCCTTTCCTGGCAGGGCCCTGCTCCCCACAGCCTGTCTGTGCCCAGCAGAGCAGTGTGGTCAGGGCAGTGGGGACAGACAGCCCACCAGGGACAGGCAGGACACTGGAGATGTATTAAGTAATTCCTCAGGAGATTGCATGTGCAAATCTGTAACAGCTCACTGGCAAGAAAATAATGCTTCACACTCCCCCACAACCTACTGGTACATCATCCTCTTCATTTCCATCAAGATCCCACTGATGGAGACCAAAAGCTGACAGAAAGAAAAATAATTTACAGAAGCTGTAATTACAGAATTAGGGAAAAAAAGAAGTGTGACTGAAAGCATGGCTATCAGGATAGTTATTATTTTTGCATTATTCATGGGTGACTTCTAAGGAGTGTGCCAAGTGACATGGATGATGACAGGGACTCAAAGGATGCTCATGACATAAAGCTGTTTTCAGTCTACACGCACACGTGCTCAGTCATCTCTACAACTGCTTATCTGCAAATTTAAATGAACAAATACCAATGGTATGTTACACAATTAAGGAGAACAGCTGTTGAGAAGCCTGACAGAATGCATTCAATGTAAAATACATTTTTCTTTTGCACGTTATTGTAGATATGTGATGCTCTCAGTCACTGAGAGATTAATGAAGATATTAAATGACTCTGAGGGATACAAACTTTGCATTATCCTAGAAAGAAAAGCAAGTCCAAAGTGATTTCAATACTCAGTTTCATAGTGGTTTCTAAATATTTTTTTCCCCCTTCTCAGTATCACTAGGTAACTGAAGCAGCCAGAACAAATAATCACTGAAATCCTCCTTTCCTTCTAGGGCTGGCTCACAGGGGAATGCTGCACACACCAGCACCCCTGCGTTTTAAAAGAAACATTTCTAACAGGATTAACTTTCAAGATGTGAAGCGCATTGATTTATTATTTTTTCCCTGAAAGCTAGAGGGAAGAAGAACACCCACTCTATCTTTTCAAAAGCTTCGGCTGGACTGACAGGACAGGTAGGACAGAATCCCTGTGAGTCAGTGCAGGCCCTGAGGGACCAGAAGTTACCAGCACCCCTCATCCCTAGACTTCATGGACTAACAGAAACTCAGGTCACGTTACCTAGTGAGAAACACCCAGTAAATCTGCTTTCTGAAATTCAGCAATGATACTCCCAGTAACATTTGAACTCCTTAAAAATACTTGTTACATTCCTGAGGGCAAATACATCACTGACTTTTAAATTATCAGTACAAATGTTACTGGTGGTCAAGAGAAAGACCAGCTTGTGAGGGCAAAACATTTTGCTGAAGGATAAATTATAAGAGCAGATACTCAAATTAAGGTGTTTCTTTGAGAGTCATCACTATTAGCTGGAAGAAGGTGAAAAAACAGAGACAAATCAACACCTTCAAATATGCACAGGCTTAGACTCACTGCTTGGGACACCAGGGAGGGAACTCAAGGTAATTAAGTTAATGTGCATTTGTAGCTGAAGGATTGAGGCCAGGGGGGATTAAAGAGCAGGAACTATAGCAACAGAGTAGGGACAGTGGCTGAAGCACTCAGCACAAGTGAACTTTTCCCCTTTACACCTGTGGATGCCAAAGACAATCCAAATCCACCTGTGACTGGGTCAAGTCATAGGATGGAAGAGTTTCACTGTCAGCAGCTGGTCAGCGTTGCAGGCAGATTTCCTCCTCCCCTGGCCCCTGCAGGAAAACCTCTCCACCCCATCAGGGGCAGCAGGAGGTGCTCTGTGAGTCCCCCTGAGTGTGATCACCTGCCCTGCACTGCCTGAGATGGATTTCCAGGGCACATCTCAGACCCTGCACACACAGGGGCTGTTTGTAGTCAGACTTTACCCAACAACATGCATGCACCCCCAAAGGCTGTCTGGCGGAGTATGGCAGTATTCCATGTATAAAAGATGCAAACCTCACACTGCAGATGCATGTTTCTGTGAAATGAACAGAGACATGAAACCAAATTAGCCACAGATACATGCACAGCCTGGCTTAACTTGTTCCTACAGAGCCACAGAACACTGTCAGAAGCAATTACAGCTCAAACGTACTGTGATACGTCCAAGACACAACTTTTCTGGAAAAAACAGAACAAAATAATTCTTCAGTTTAACAACACTGACTACAACTTTAGCTTTTTTTTTTTTTTTTTTAAATCCAAACCAAAGCTATCTGCACATGATAAAAAATGGTGCAATGTACTTAATACAGCACCCTGTTCTTCCCCGAAAGATGGGAACAATTTACCCCAGAGGTGCAATTACATGATTGATTGTGAGCATAAATGAAAGGCTTAAGTAATTCTTGTTACTCTGGCAGTAAACAAAAATACAATTAAGGAGGAACAAAATGAAGCAAATTACTGTGCCATAAAGAAGTAACATTTCTGAAAATTACTTTGGGGTTATTGACAGCTAAAAGTTCTGTTGGTCTGACTCATTGTGCTTTCAATACAAACAATACTTTCTTGGCATGTCAGTATATAAAATTCTCATGTGGACTTGCCATTCACTTGGGATTGCTATGTGAGAACAGCTCCCTTCTTTTCTGCACAATAAATAAATCAATGTGCATGGCAGAACCACTAAGCTTTACCACAGACATAGAAAATAAACAAAGACCTGAAAAAGTACCTTTGATTTTTTAATTTTCTGACCATTATCTTTCAGAGTCTAACTGCTCAGGCAAATTGAGAGACTTTCTTCTATTTGTTCTAATTTTTTTTTTTTCCAAAGGAAGAGCTGAATGATTTAAACATTTATTTTCAGGTTTAAAGAACTTTTTAAAAATCTCCAAAGTTCTAGTCAAAACCAGGTTCTGTACAAACAAGTTGTTCAGCTGAGATAAACTCCTCCACAGTTTTGACTCAGTGATCAATCTCCTGGTGATTTCTGTACACACCTGCAAAACCTGCCAAACACTGCTGTCACCTCCCCACTGGTTTCACAGCCTAGATTTTTCTGATTATGAAGAAGCTGTCTAGATGAATGTCTTCATTTGTCTGAGGTGTTGTGATTTTAACTGGTATTTCTAGAAAAAATTATCTTCATTACCTTACCCTGTAAGCTTCAAATAAATCATTAAAGCTTAATAAAGAAATAAATGGAAGCAAGGATTTTTTTAAATGTAGACTCTGGCCTTTAGAGTTAAAATCAGAAAAATTCACAAGTGATATAAAAATGAGAGGCAATATTTGCCTATTCCTATGTAATTAGGATGATTTTTAATAATGGAGCTTGTTATTTACTTATTTATTATTTTAAATACAACTATTTCCCCCTCTGTGCTTCTCCTGTGCAGCTCCCTTCTGATAAGCCAATGAAACTGGCTGAATGAAATTAAATGTAACGTGGCTTGCCTAGTTACAAAAAGTTAAGAATTCTTTTTGCCATGAGAGGTTGCATCAATGGGACAGTCACATCCATTAACACTTGGAGTATTATTTTGCTTTTGTTCTCATGTAATTTATCTCAATGTATTGCAAAAAGCACTTGGAGAACATCCTCCACTCAGTTTCCAGTTTGACAGAACATTCTTTTCCCTGCTTCACATACCCACTCCATCCTGTGCTTTCCGAGTTTCTCAGGAGTTCTTACAAAATATACTCTTACCAAGCCCTGAAACATTTTAACCTGAAAGTAATCTAAAGTAAGCTATTTCTTAAGTATCTTTCAAACTTGAATGATGGTGGCATTTCAATGAAGAAAAGAAAAAATAAAATACAAGCATCCCAAGTCCATTGTCCAAATGCTTGCAGGTATTCATACAAAATTTGCTTTCCATCATGAGTTCAAACCTTACTGAAATTTGTGATAATGCCATAGGTATGCACATTTCATCCAGCTAAAATAAAATGTTTGTCTACTTGTTTCTTTCAGCTCCACACACTTGTGAAACAGTAATATGACTCTGTCAAGTTGTCAGAATTAAATAGCTGTAAATGCATTCAGGGAGGTAACACTCACAATGCATCTATTATAAGGCCTGACCTTTTGGAGAGTAATTCCACCACTTACAGATCAGAAAAACAGACATTTTAATAAACCATACAGAAGAAAGGACTACGGCTTGTTTGGTACATGGCCACTCCAGAAGTCTGGAGTAATAAGCTGAGTTTTCTTGGGTTCTTTTTTGTTTCCTTTGAAGAAATCTTCCATCTCTAAGCTGTCCTCTAAGCCCTAACAGCAATTCTTTCCAGCTATGGGGAGAGGATGAGGGCTCCATTCACCCTGCACAATCCTACAGAGACACAGCCACAAACAGTCCCTTCCTTTCTGCCCCATAAATCTCTGTGAGGTGAGAACAGTCAAGGCAGAGGAAAAACAAGTGAGAGGATCCACAATGCCTGTAGGCACATGATACCAGAAATGTCACTCTGGGACACAAATGCCCCCTCCCCTTCCATCTCTGTGAGCCCAAATGCATGTGACTGTTGTGGCTCTCTGCTCACAGGATGATGGAGATGAGCAGTGCCAGGCACACCACTCGAGCAGGCATTCAAACACTGATTTATTTCTTAACGCCATTACATTGTCTCCCACGTGAGTTTTGTGAGGTTTTCACCACGTGAGGTTTGTGCAGCACTCACAAACCTCGGTGGAGTGGGCCACACCTGGTCTGAGTGGGTTTCAGATCAAGTGAAGGTCCCACCTGAGCAGTGGCACAGCAAGGGAAGTACAGCCCCCAGCTGGCAGTACAGCACCGAGTTCCTTCTTAGAGGGACTATGAGGAAATGTCTTGGATGCTCCAGCAGCTCCCTAAAGATAAAAAGAGACTGAATCTCATCAGTGTCACCATGTTAAGCCAGGTATATGCATAAGTAATACCCTTTTTTCTTTAACTTGGAAGGCATAGTATGTAAAAAACATGCATGGTCACTGTGTCCAAACACTGGGGAGGGCAGAGCAGAGAGCTTTCTTCACACCAGTTCTGCTTCTTGGAAAAGAAGGATAATCTCATGGGCACTCCTGGGTGCCTCCAAGGCAAAGTGTCACACAAAACCAGGGTCAGCTGGGGTGGAATATCCAGGCTGGACTGATCACAGAATGCCCTGAGCTGGAAGGGACCCACAGGATCCCCCCGTGCCAGCCCAGCCCTGCCCAGAGCCCCAGCACTCCCAGCCTGGCCATCCCTGCAGTGCTGTCCAAGCTCTGCTGGAGCTCTGGCAGCCTCGGGGCCGTGCCCATTCCGTGGGGAGCCTGGGCAGTGCCAGCAGTGACCCTCTGGGGGAAGAGCCTTCCCTGATCTCCATCCCAAATCCCCTGGCCCAGCCCCAGCCGTGCCCTGGCCCTGTCCCTTGTCCCAGAGCAGAGATGGGAGCTGCCCTGAGCAGCAGCTGCAGCCCCTGCTCTGGGACTGGCACAGCCTGGTCACTGACACTGCCATCCATGACAAACTGAGCCATGCACACACCTGGGTGTCCTCTCACACAGCCTGTGTGCACGTTTTCCCAGCCCCTGCAAAGGGGTGTGTTCACCACCTGAGCTGTGTCACCTGAGGCCACAGCTGGTAGGACACAGCTGACACTCCCATGGACCTCAAATGCAATTTTCAACAGGACCTTCACTTGGAAAGGCTCTCAGTTGTTCTGCTGTTGCTTGAAGTGATCAAAATCCCCTGCCTATACTAAACCCATCAACCAACTCAGAAAAGCCACTGCAAGGCACAGGGTGGCATTGGCCCTTGGTGGCTGGAATTCATGGGACCCAACTAAGGCCAGTAGTGAGGGGGCTGAAACTCCTCCACTATTTCAGTGCTCAGCTGTCCAAAGATTTCTGCACTCTGGTTTCAATTGAACAAACTGCTTTTACACATGTTCCACATCATTATACAAGAACAACGGATTCTAAAATACCAAAACAGTGATGTAACTTCAGAGCTGGGACAGACAGACCCAGGATTCCATCGTGGCCATGCCTGTCTGAGGGACTCTCTATACAGACAGGTAATACAAGCTGCAATTAAAAAACATCCCTCCCTAGGCAAGGTGAGCAATCAACATCTGTTTTCACAACTTTTTCACATATATAAAGGAATCTGAAATGAGGGAGTACCTCTTGTCTAACTGCAGACTCAGCAATGAGGAGGGCCCACCAAGTTAAAAACACATTTAAATCATCTGTTACAAGGAGAAAATGCAGAGGAAAGTTCTTTACATCTAGATACAGATCATGTGATGTGAAGGGACTATCCTGCACTGTTGTGTTGTGTTAAGTTGTTCTGTTTCCCCCTCACTTTGTATGTTGGATGGTTCTGTTACCCCTCCCATTGTTATATGGTTCAGGCTTGGCTCACTCCACCCTCTTCCTCGCTGCCAATCATTCCCACCCCTCCCATCTTTTAATGTATTCTTCCCTAGACCCCTCCCTGGTCCCTTGTCTGTCACTCGACGCCCCCTCCCTTCCCTCTAGAAACTTCTGGCTTGAGCGTCGGGTGATTGGCTCAGGGGCCAGGGTCCCGCCCTTTATGCATTCCTATTGCTTCTCCCTTAATGTCACTCCCTCTAATACCACTCCCTCCTTGCCTTCCATTGGTCCAGATGTCGTTCCCACCCCTGTTTCCAGCCCCCTTGATAAGGCGCTGTAAGCCGGTGCACATTGCTACAGCTCTGAGGTTTCCCACCTAAAATAAAAGGTATTTTAATCCTCGGCTGGAGTCACCTTCTTCCTGTTGGATTGTAGCCGCGAGCCCCGTCCGCTACAGGGAGCTGTCACCACTATAACGTGGGTCAGTTCTCCCTAGGTGCCCTCTCAGGTAACCAAGCCCAGGAGGGTGCCCCCCTGCTGCAGGCAGCGTGCTGAGTGCTTGCCGGGCGACAGAGAGGATCGAGCCCTCTCTCGGCAACTCGCTGCTTCACTGCACTGCCACCCCACTCCATCCCTGCCTTCTCTACATACCCTAAGACAATTCCAGGTGTATTTGATACCATGAGGATTACAGTCATGCTGAGAGGCTGTAAGCAGCAAGATAACTCTTTAAAGAGAGGCCAAGTGCATGAGAGGATAGTTTACATGGCTCTGTTTATTCCTGTGACCTTTCAGCATGAGGCAGACCCCCTGCAAGAGGCAGTGCTCAGAGGCACCTGAGGCACAGGTGCTTCATTAGTTCAGATAACTGAAGCTGCACCTTTGACAGCATTTAGAGCTTGGCTGGCATGAAACCTCACTGCAAGGTGTGGGTCACTGTAGTGACTGTGCTAGCTCCCTGAAATAAGTGAAAATAGCTCTTATTTCCACACAGGAAAAGAAATCCAGGCAGGCAAGTGCTCTAGGAAGGAAATTACTCTGTCCCTGGACCATCACCTGGCACTGGCAGGGGGTGCTCTCCTGGACACCATTCTTTCTCCTGGCAGCCTGTGATGCCCAAAAATTGACTCTCAAAGTCTTGAAGGCACTTGGTAACCTGAAGTGCTAATTATCTTGTTTATTTGAAGATGTTTTGCCTTCAAAGTGCTCTAGCATTCTCCCTCTCCCTCCCAATTTTGAACATGGACCCTCACAAACAGCTACTGTTGGCCCACAGGAAAAAGGATAAAGCCTGCTAGCAGTGGGAAAGCCTATCAATAATTGATTAGAAGAGGGACCTCTGCAGAGGTCAGCTTTCTTCAGCAGCTGAACACCACCCCTCCCCAGGGCATGATTAGGCCAGCAGAACTCTTGTCATTAATTCCTCCACACATGGAGGTCCACCCTTGCTTTGTCTCCCTGCTCAAACACACACAGAAACACCATATTAATGTCAGTGTCTCACTGACTGTATTAGAACTAACAAACACTGAAGGCTGATTTTAAAGTAGAAAATGAGCCTGGTTACTGCAAGGAGAAACTTGGATGGGAATTTTCAAACATCAGAGAATTAAATATCCAAATCCCATTAAAAGTCAATACAGATGGGATGTTAACCTCTTCAAAATCCCTCTAAATTTTTCAAATATATTGCCACTGATCAAGTTGAAATTATTCAAGAAAAGATTATAAGAAAACATTATCCCTTATTGGAGAAGGGAAAAAAAGAAAATACTAACCAGCAAACACCCTCAAAATCCTGTGTCCTCCCCCTAATCTGGGCTAGGCTCAGCACTGTCCCCTGTCTTACCTACCCAGTACTGAAGAAAGATCATTCCAATCTTCACTCCACCTGTAAGCAATTCCTCTTGCATCTTTCAAAACATTTGGTGTAATCCAGTATGTAGAGTCAATTTAGAGATGCTATCCTATTTAAGCACAATACATCACAAGGAATAACCATAGTAGCAACCTTTCAATTTCCATGGAAACCCTACTTGGAAAACAAGACACAAATCCTGGGGATACAAATCCCTTAAACCTATATAAATTCACACTTGGAAGGTGCAGTCTACAAACCAAAAAAGGGACTGGAAAAAGGTTTATCATGAACTCTTGGTCACCGTGGTGCACAGAACCCCTCATAGAGCCAGCCTGTACAGCACCACAGATCCCTCCCTGCATCCTTTGCTACATCCTTCCCTGCATCCCTGAGCATCCCTCCCTGCATCCCTCACTCTCTCTCCCTGCAGGGGTACCACACTAACAGCACCTCCCAAAACATCACCACAGCAGTGAAGGAAGCACCTTGAAGACTGACACCTCCTTCCCATGGTAAATTTTAAAAGTATTAAAACTGTACTGAAGTTATCAGCAAGAAAATGGAAATTCACAGTTTATTCAGCAAGACCTTGTGGCCTGGGGTGGCAGTGCAGCAAGGAAGTCTGCATAGCTGTTATCATAAAAAACATTAAATTTTAAAAAAAGAAAAATCCAAACAAAACTAACCTGCAAAACAAAGCACAGAAGGTGAAAACAAAGAAAAGGAAAACTGGGTGGGAGTTAGGAGAAAGTCTCTGATCTCTTCCAGGTAATTCTCTACCAGAGGAGAGGACAGAGCAGAAGCTGAGGCTTTTGAAAAAAGCATCAAACCTCAAGCAGGACATAGTATGTGGCAGCTGGTTTGCTGATCCTTTCCTTAAACCAGACATTAAAAACTATTTCATGGGTAACTTCCAGTGGCTGAGAAATTCTCTGCATGCAACACCACATTAACCTATCTGACAGACTTGCATAGTTTAAAACCCTTGCCAGAACCCTGAAAAAACCCAAAACCTACCCCAAAAAAACCCCAAGCCAACCAAAAGAGAGGTGCCCCCTTCTTGGATGGTCCCTGTATATCTTGAGCACAGTCTTCTAACCTGTTCCTTTTCTCCTTTTTTGTCCTGTTACCTTTTAAATGATGCACAACTACTTCTATCTTAAAAATGTATTATCAATTTCATCCTTTAATTAATATTGAATCAATTAGTTTACTCTAAATTGCTGGTGTAATTACAAGAATTTCAGTAATTCTTCCACATATTCATCTGGTGTTTGACACATATCATTAAATGAGGAATGGCACATCCAGCTGAGCTTCTAAAAGTAATATAGACAAGGGGGGAAAAAAATTCAATCCCTTGTGTTAGAATGTGACTGGGCTACAAATTACATGGTCTGAAACCTCACAGAGTTAAAAACACTCTGTGTCTGCTTGTCTGTAAGTCTGAAAGCAGAAGTTTTGCCTTTGCACACACTACTTTATCAGAAAAGTACTTGGGTTTTATTGTAACACAAAGAAAAGTGAAGCAGAATCAGGGAAATACACTGGGGAACAGGTGGAACACAGATAAAGATACAATTTATTCTCTTTCAAGTAGGCCCAAAACAAAACATCTCTCCCAACGACTGTGTCATATTTCTTAGTATCTTTTGCAGAAATCACCCTTTTGCAATGACAGTCTAGGAAAAGCAGAGGAAACTCAGCTTGAGTGTGTGTACAATTAGAATCTGAGGAAGTGAGAACCCAAGTGAAGTACTCCATGTTCAGCTACAAACCCCAGAGGAATACAGAAATAATCTTCAAATGCTCAGTGATGCTGTAATGCTCCTCCTGTATCATAAACCAGGCCCTGTGTATCTCTGTGTCCCCACAAGAAATGCTCACCCCATCAACCAGCCCATTACTTCCAACTCAGGGTGGGGAAAAAAGGGAAGCATTTTGAGTTCTCATCTCCAGTTACTTCTGGGGAGAGGATACAAATTGTTTGCTACTGTGCTTGGCACTGCCCTGCATCAAGGTGTGATCCTCATTTGTTTTTGTTGTGACACAGTGGAAAGCAAGAACACAATACTTTTATAGGATGAAGCAATTGCAGGTGAGTAGTAGCTCAGGATGATTAAAAGTCATCTCTGGAATGCACACTGCCATCACACAACAGGAATTTCCACAAATTCTTGCTTAGGCACCTGATTGCTGTGAAACTTATCACCACACACGGTAATCCACCTCAAATACCACCAGTAACATAAAGCTTTGACTAAATAAAGTAATTATTGAAGAAAAAGGGGGGAAACAGGGCGATAAACCCTAGCAATATTAGATTATACTATACAGAGTTCTGACTCTACTGGTAATTTTTACAAATGAGTCGGCAATGTCTCGAGAATGAGACAGTGAAATAAACTGTCATTATTCATTCATAAAAGGACATCAAGTGAGGAGTAAGTGTGTTTAGGACTGATAGGACAGGAAGGAGATTAGGCATGAAATATATGCAGCCCTAAATTTTCAGTCTGTAATATTGTGAGTGTATACAACAGAGCTTCAGAGCAGAAATTGTGACATGATTTTAAAAAGTGACAACATTCATTTTAGGGGAAACATTTGGCCACTACCCAGCAGCATAAATTTGGCTGAGATATCCATTCAGGAAGGTAAGCTAGATACCTGGGTGTTAATCAAGACACACACATTAAAATTCTTACCCCTTGAAGAGTCAAAGATTACAAAACAAGTACCAAAGCTTACCAAAAAACTGGAATCAAAACCTAGCAATGAACCCAAAGTGCCTCTAAAAGGGAAAAAGGAAATTTCAGGTATAAATTCTCAAGTTCTAAATGAAAAAATAAGTTATTCTTTGATACACACACCCGCTGCCACAGTAGCATTTCCAGTTTTGAGAGGTTACCTGGTAAAAATTCCATCCACAACACCAATTGTGGCCTCTTCTGCAGGAACAAAAGAGCCAATCTGTGCCATGACTGTGATCAGTGCCACTTGCTTGATGTAGGAGCTCTTCCCTCCCATGTTGGGCCCAGTTATTATCATGACCCTTTCACCATCTCCCTGGAAACACAAAAGAATGGTGAAACACATTGCCCTGCACATGGTGCTTCTACCAGGAAGTCTGGTGTGCTTACAAGGATACAGGACAAGTCTGCAGGGTTAAACGTTCTATTTCTAGGTGAACAGCTTTCCTCCATTTGTAGAGCTCATCACATTCACCCCTCCAAATATTATCAAGGCCCTGATGCACCAAAATCAACTTTGATTACTCTTGAGCAAAATGGACAGAGTGAGGGGAAACCTTCCTGTTCTCCACCAAGGAGCCAAGCAATAATTGTCAAATGGGAAGATCTGGTAGGCAAAGACCTGACCTGGATTTTACTCTCATAACTGCTGGCTGGGAATGACAAAAGGGCATTCAGAGTGGCTACAAGAAGGCTTTGAGACATTCCTGAGTCTGGCAGCACTTGACTGCAACACAGATGCTGTGAGCAGGCCATGCCCAGTCTCCCATCAGTGTCTCTCATCATTAAAACCAGACCCAAGAAAATGAGATCAGATGCAAGAACTCATCTCAGCTGTAAGACTCCCCATGGTACTGCTATGTGTCTGCAGCTCCACAATAAAAGTGTGCTCCTCAAGTGCAAGACAACTGCTGTACAAAATTAAAACTTGTCCATGAACCTATAAAGCTTTCTCACAGCCTGAGTCGAGACTAAGAGCTTGAGTTATGCAAGGACAGCACACAGCTAGACTTTCCCAGGGGTGCACCTTGAAATGCACCAGGTGCTGATCAGAAGAGAAGCCAGCAGTGTGCACTGCCCCGTGGAAGGGGCAAGGGAGACAGGACAAGCTGTGCACAAAGGACATCAGTCACACTACGTGGGGAGCTGGGCACTGGTCAGGCACTGTGGGAACAGCAACCAACAAATCTCCATGCTGCAGGTCTCAGACTCCTCACAGACTTGGGTTTCAGACTGGGCTTTCATTCTGTGTATAGGAACAGACACAGAACACAGCCAGGACTGTCATTTATGTTATAATTCAGGTATTACAGAAGATACAGGACATCAGTATTTATTATTGGCAAAAAGCTGATCAGCTTTTGCAAAATAACCCTCAACCATACAGAAGTCACAATGCAGTCAAAATGTAAAAAATGCCATTATTGGGAATAAAGGATTGGATGTAAAGTGCACATGACTATAAGAGAAAATTCATAACATTGCAGTCTCCAAAGTGTAACTCAGTACTGTTCCTGAAACTTTGACAGGGCTCAACCCAGCAGAATTCACAGATACTCAAACCCAGAATGAGTTCACAAGTTCATATTAAGATCCATGAATTTTTTGCATGTGTCTGGTGTCTGTCCAGCCTCCCTCCAGCCGTGCTGTGGGACTGATGGCTGCTCTGCCAGGGCTCTGCTTTCCAGAATCTGCTGCAGTAAGTACCAGACCAGAGAACCCTCTGTCCTCACAGCTGATGCAGCCATGAGCCAAAATCTCATTGGACTCCATGGCTGAAGAAAACAATTCTAAAACAACCCACAAATGTTTGAGGAGAACAGGGGGAACAGAAAAATAACCTGTTTATTTCAGGGGATTAAGGAAAAAAAAAAAAAGCTTTTCCTCAAGTTAGATATTTGACAACATTTCAGCTGACAACATGACAGGAGATGTATTTTCCTGCTGATTCAAACACAGCAGTTGAAAACTGGAGATGCTTTAATAAACTGGTTCCCACCCACCTCCCTCAAGAAAAAGAGAACTCAAAGAACTGTAGAAGCAGAAGTGATTCTGCCATGATCACTTGGTTTTGTAATATTCAGTATTTAGAAAGCCAGCATAAGAATGGGACTAAAGAGGGAAAAGTGCATGATGATTCCTGAATGACATGCTGAATTTTTTTGGAAGTGCCATCTGTCGCTTGTTTGGAGTTGACAAATAATTTTGAAAACATTCTCTGATGTATTGCAAAATATCTGTAGCATTGTTCAGTAGGGAACAGCACTTTAAACTGTTCCCCAAGAAACAAATCTGAGTGCTGTTTTTACAGCAATGTCCTGCTCTGGCAGCTGTTTCATACCTTTCCTACATTTACTGCAGAAAGAGGCAGAGAGAAGTTGTGAGGATATCTTTTACATTCATTAAGAACAGCTATTTAATATTTTAAAAAGTATATGGAGAGATAAATATTTAACGAAAAGCTTCAAACAGGACTGTAATTTAAAAGACAGATTTTAGTTTATCAGGAAAAAAAGGCAGTATCACACTAGTATTTCCATTGACAAAGGAACCTGCATAGTAGAGAAACACATTTAAAAAATACAAGCAATCTTAGAATTAATCTGAAAAATTCAACCTATAGTTTGTATTTTGCAAATGAAAATATTCCAAAAACCAGACAGAGTTTGTCAAAGTGCAGACTCCCTACGATGACAGTGTTAAAAACCCTGTAATTATTCACTTATTTTTTGAAAATAACCATTTGATTGAAACACCCGTTTTCCTAACTTTGAGATTACCTTTCATTTCTTTATGCCTTGAGACTGAACAAGGCTGTAAAGAGAGCATCTGGCAGCAAGGAACCAGCAGAGGGACAGAACAGATGTGGTGACATCTAGCAACACCTCTCTGAAATGCAGCCCAGCAGGCTGCACCACTTAAATCACCCATTTCCACTCGCTGCCCCAGAAGCTCAGCCCAGCCTCCTGCCCCGAATGGTTCTGAAGCTCAGTCAGTCTCGGGGTACTCACTGAAAGGCTGGTGGTGTTTGGAACATACTGATCCTGCTCTCCCAGAAGAACATCAATCACAGGGTGCCTCCCATTTTTTATTACTATTTCGCGACGATCGTCTTGCACAGCTGGTCTGCAAAAGAGGAAAGGTATTAATTTCAGTGTAACTGAGATTAATTCTTTGTAACTGAGTATGTAAAACTACTGTAACTGAAGCCTGCAGGACGCTCACCTGTGATGTAAGCTTTTGTGGAAAAATATACAAATTATAAAAAGTAACTACTGCCATCAAGTATTTCTAAGGAAAGTACTTTCGAAAGAATACTTTCTCTGAGAAAAATAAAGCCACAGGATTTTAAGACTGAAATGAACTAACACTTTGGGTGGACTTCAAAGGGAAGATGTGGGGAGTGAGATTTCTCTAGGGTTGAAGAATGATAATGCAATTTTAAAGGAAAATGGAGGCCAAATAAATGGCATCCTACAAACACAAAGCACCAGAAAGAGGTAAAACCTGATAATGGTGGGGGGGTTTAGCACAAAGGTCATTGCAACACTTCTACAGCAGGCATGAAACCAGTATATGGGCAATCCTAGGCCTTCAACAGCATTCCCCAAACTGAAATCCACTGAAAGTCTGCAGAATGGACACTTAAAGACCAGATGGTGACCTCTGGACTGCCCCCACCATCACCTCCAGCTCAGGTGGCAGCCTGAGAGCCCTGCAGAGCTGCCTGTGCCAAGGAGGAGCCTCCCAGCACACTGCCAGAGGGGCTCAGCTCTGCCCAACACCTCTGCCCTGCCCTGGCTCAGTCACCTGCCTCAGGCAGGGCCCTAGGAAACACTGCTCACAAACCAAAAAACATTCCCCCAAAATAACACTGAAGTCCAGACTTTCCTTCAGCAGCCCCCAGAATTAATTACTGACACCCTCCCTGCAGCTGAGGCTTCACTGAGAAGTCTCCCTCCTGCTCGTTTACCCTAAGCCACTGTGAAATTCAGTGAATTATTTACATTCTGCACAGTGAATTAATCAGATTTCAGTTTGTTTTCTCATCTCAGTACACCAAAATAAGTGAGCAATTATTTTCAAAGAGATTTTGATAGAGAGACACACAGGATCCCAAGAGCCCAGAAGTGATCAATATTATCTTTAATGACGTATCAAAGCAGAGGTATTTGCAAGTGGATTTCTCTTCACCCCCCTACCTGTGTGTGGTCTGGGGCAGAAGCAGCAGCTCAGCTCTTACACGTGAGCCCAGCTGAGACATCTCCACTGCTGTGTAAGCTGGAGCTAGTATTTACTATTAATTACCTGAGATACACCTTTCAAACACACCTCAGACACCCCAGACTCTTAGGTATTAGAAACACACCATAAAATCAGACCTGAGAATAAAAAACCAATAATTTCTTTACAGAAAGACATAAAAAAAGTCCAGCATTTATGTACGTGTAAGTAAGATATCATCTACTAGACTCAGGTCAAACAGCAAACATTAGGATGTCAGACTGGAACTGCAATGTTCACAGATTTCCATGAAGTCCAGAAATGTTGCTCTGCAAAATCAGATTGGGTTGAAACTACTGTAAACAATCTTAATAGTGATTTTTATCAGGGCACACATATTAAAACATAATTTATTTTAAGTATGCTCTTATAATTCTGTCTAAAATCCTACGAAAAAAATTAAAAATTGATTACCTGCAGTAGTCTCCTTGTTTGGCCACCTGGGCCAATGAGAACAGGCAGTCCACAGTTGCTAGGTGACAAATGGCTTTAGACACGGGGTGATAATGTTCACTGAAACGACTGCATCAAAACGGGGAAAAGTTACACAAAAACAGGGAAAGAAATAATTCCGCACAAATACAAAGGGATTGTCAAAATGCACCCCATGCAAGCTCCTCACAGGGCTCCTGGGCTCTTTACATCACTCTGAAGCCAAATCTCCCAGCAGTGTATCAGACAGAACACGAGGCCCTCAATCAAGGTGGACTTCACCTCCCATTCTAACACTGAATTGTTTTTCAAGCACAGAAAATCAGGCAACATTAAATTCATTAGATAGCTCATAAAGGGTCAGCAGTTGATCCCTGCTGCCTACATGAGGGGTACAAAAATGCCACAATTTATCAGAATTTATACAGAATACCAGCAGCTGAATCCAGCTGTTGATTCAGCCTCAGCCATAACGGAGAGTCAAAGAAGAACCAAACCAAGAGTGTCTGAACACAGGAGTTGTCTAAAATTTCAATGAATTATGGTATCTACAACAGAAAATTCAAGAGGTAATTTTCAATGTAAGGTGCTGCTTCCCCAGTACAATAAGGGCACTATCAGGAGAACAGAGTTTTCAGTGGAGTTCATTCTCCTAGTCCTATGGAATTTCTTTTTTCCTGTCTCCTAGTCTCAAAGCTACAATACAGAATATAAAACCAGCAGGGGAGCAAGATTTAACAAAGACATAAATGAATGGAGGGGTGGGAAAGAAGAGCACTTTCCTACACACAGGTCTTTCCTTTTTGTCTCCTGCTCTCCTGCAGCACTGCTGAGAACAGACAAGAGAAGATGGACACAACTCTTACAGTACTGCAAAGCAAACACAACTGCAGTGTCAATTGGAATGACTTTTCAGTTTCTACTCAAATTTCAGAATTTCTGCCTCCTAATGGGAAGCAAATCCAGTGAGACAGCTTGAGCAGGGACTTGTTAAGGCTTTGCAAGCTATCCCTGCATGACAAGAGGAACAATTTCAGCAGCTCTGCAATGCATGCAAGTAAAAAATAACAGATAATCAGACAACTGAAAAACTAAAGGCATTCAGAAGTTCAGGAAGTATTTTTTAAACTCCCATTTTGAACATCCTTTGGCTAAACAGGCAAATAACCCCACTGAAAACTCTGATGTTAGACAAGCACACGTGCCAGATGTGAGGGGCAATGAAACTCCCACTACCTTCTAACAAACTCTCGTGGTCAATCTAGCTTATAAGATATAAAAAATAATAAAACTACTGCGTAATATTAATAAGTAATATAATAAAACCAATGAAACCCACAAGGCTCAGTTTCACTCAGAGTCAGCTGTACTTTGAGACTGTTAATGCTGTGATATTATTTCTCAGAGTTTGGGAGACACCTTGCATACTTAATGGTGTGTTTTCACCAGAATTTTAAAAGGTAGAGACATCAGTGCTGGCCTCAGGAGCGGGGCTCAGAGCTCTTGCCCTCCAAGGGTTTAAAAGGAAGAACAGCGCTTTAACTGGCTGGCAGCCAAGCTGCTGCGCACAGCTCCCAAGGGCTCTACTGACAGGACCGGCGTTCTCCCGTCCGTGCTGTGGCCCAGAGCAGGGCCCAGGGGCAGGCACTCACTCCAGGAAGCAGAGCCAGCCAGCAGTGCAGTGCAGGGCCAGCTGCTCGCGGAGCTGCTGCAGGACTCGGTAGCTCTCCGTGACCAGCGGCGAGTGGAAGCGGCTGACGGCTCTGGTGCTGCACGGGGAGAGAGACAGAGACACACAGGGCTCCTTGGCAGCAGGGCCACCAAGCAATCACCAGCACCACCCACCCCCCAAACTGCACTCATTTCCTCCCTCTCCACCAGCCCACAATGGGTGTGCTGGAGGGCAGAGACCCCCTCGGAGAGTGAAGCGGCACTGCTGCCCACTCAGAAGGCTCTGGACGCTCTGCACGGCGTGCCATCAGCACCCCAGAGCACACGCTCCGCAGAACTGCTCAGCAGCAGTCCCCAGGTGCAGGGCTGCCTGATACACAGCCCACTAGACAAACACAAATTCACTCCCAGGAAAAAAACTCCATCACAAGCCTGAAATAAACAAATAGTTAATACAGACTGTCTTGCTAGTTCTCACTTGCTATTTATTTGTGTGTTTTCTTTGGCACATCCAGGCATTCTTTTACAGAATCCAGATTAGCTGTAATTTGTTCACCATGTTAATTCTGTCTGATCTGTGCACTTCTCAGTATTAAAAGAAGTTTAATTAAAAGAGAATTGAGTGTTAATTCTTGCATAACTGAATAGAGCGTCACAACAGAGTTCAGCTTAGGGAGAGATGTCTGTGCTCACACATTACACTCTGGGGCTTGTAGAGAATTCAGCATTTACATGGACATTGTAACTTTCAGGTGTTCAAACCATTCAAATCACAAATCAAATGAGTGAAAAGAAAAAAAGCCAACTACATAAATCAGTCCATCTCTGCTTCACCTGCTGGAAAATTATCCAAAATCAAGCTTACATTAGAACAAGTACCAAAGCAAGAGGAGCTGGTCTGTATGAGTAAACAGAATTATATTTTAAATGCACTGAATTTACCAAGATGAATAAGCAGATATTGGCACAGCTACTTTAATCTTTCTGAATAAAACAATAACAATCAAAACTGAATGAAGGATTTGCATGTGCAAGCTACAAGCACAACTGAATCAAGGCCATGGATCTGACACCAGTACATGCACCTTGAAGAAGTGAGTCAGTAATTCTGTGCTTTGAGGATGCACTGTGTAAAAACAAATGTTGTAACAAATTAATTTCTCTCAGTTTTATTTGGGTTTTTTTTTCTGTTAAGCAATAGATTTACAGTTTGGTTGGGTTTTCAGCTTAAAAAACCCCCAACAAACCTTAACACGTGGGACAATGAGAATATGTATGTAATGAGTTGTAATACCAAAGTACCTTGTTTTTTCCTCTACATTAAAACAGAACCAAACTTCAAAGACATTTTACATACCTGCTAACCATAACCCAGTCAGATGGCACAGATGATTTATGGGAATTCTTGACTTCTATCAAAAACTGAAACAACAGAAATGTAATGTTATACACCGTGGGAAGTCAGGAAGACCAGAGAATCAGAATCATCATTTATCCAGAAACTGCAACCACCAGAGGAAAACTGTGGCAGTTTCATTCTCTGAAAAATCCCTTTGCTCAGGATTTTTCTCCTGGGAAGCTGAGAAGCCTCAGAGAAAAAGGAAAACAATTCTTATCTCATTTGCCTCTGTTGTGTTGTGCTCACATGTAGAATATGTTTGGAGACTGTTTACCCACAGGTGATTGTTCCATTGCATTCTGCTGGGAGTTGTTTTCACTCTTTGGGCAGTCAGGGCCAGGCTGTGTCAGACTCTGGAAAGGGTCACGAGTTTTCATTATTATCTTTTCAGCATTCTGTAAGGATCCTTTGTGTATTCTTTAGTATAGTTTAATATAGTGTTCTTTAATATAATATACTATGATAAAGTAATAAATTAGCCTTCTGAGAAGATGGAGTCAGGTTCATTATTCCTTCTTTTTTCAGGTATTCCCTGCAAATACCACAGAAAACCATGCTCAGCCTGAAGAGCAGGAGCAGCCCAGAAGGGAATGTTCTTCTCCCCCCAGAAGAAGCTGGGGTTCTGACACACATCACCCTGGTGCACCTGCAGGACTTCACTGCAGGCTTGAGTGGGCTGGGGGTCAGACAGGGAGGCACAGGGACCAGCAGCAGCAGTGCCAGGCTGCTCAGTGCACGGAGATCTGCGTGTTTGTTTCACATGATTCATGTCAATTATCTCTGTAACAACAGCCTGAGGTCCTGGGTGTCAAGGATGTGAGGCAGTCTCACGTCACAGAATTCAGCTGGAAACAGATTTCCTGCAGAGATTAGGTTAACACAGAACCTGACCACATTAATGGAAAGCCACAAGACCCATGTCTGGCAAAACTTCTCCATTGTGGCTAATAGGATTTAGGTAGAAACTTCCAGAGGAGCCAGCAGTCATCCCCAAGAACAAGCAAGGATAACAATCCTAACACAGGAATAGAGCAAGGACAGGGTGCACTAATTCTTATTTCACCCAAAGCACTTCCAAGGTATTTCTGTGTTGAGAAGGAGCATTTGAATTTCACATCTATCAGGGCACTACAAGAACACAGGAAGAATAAAACATACAGATCTGAGGAAGAAAGAGCTCAAATCAAATAAATTCCTGTCCTAGTCCTGTGTTCTATTCCTCCAACACAACTTTGTTTCCATTACTTCCATTCCTCTGGCATCTCTCTTTCCCTCACTGACCACACTCCCTGACCCCTCTCTGCTGCCTCTTTTGGGGTCTGTTGAACACTCACACCAGCTGCCATGAAATAAGAGCAATCCCCAGCCTCTGCAGCTCCTTTCATCAAGGCACCCAGACATATCTCTGCCAGCAGAGGTTTCTGCCCTGCTGCAAAGGCCTCCTCTCTGAGATGGGGGCAGTGACTGCTGCCTCTGGAACCACTTCTCAGTACCTCCTCGCATGCTCTCCTCTCTTTGATCAGTTCCTCTCATCTCCTTTACTTCACACAGATGGCAGCTATTAACCCAGCTTCCCTGAGAGGAACCTTTCAGATCCTGCTCTTCCCTGCCTCAGACAATACTCAAACACACTTTTCCACTTTTCCTTTGGATTTCAGCCTCTGTGCTGACAGCCCACCCGACTCCTGGGCCGTGTGTTTCCTGTTCTCAGCTTCACCCTCAACAGGAACATCCAACTTCAGGTCTTTATCAAAGGCTGCTGTCTCTAATTCATCCCTTCCCTCATTTTCAGCAGTGTCTATTTGCTCCCTCCTGTGTCTTTTGGATCTTTCTTAGCTTCCAAAGTGCCCCACAGGCCAATTCCAGCCCCCTCCCTCCCTGTCCTCACCCACTCCTCTCTTCTGCTCACACCTCTCATGCTGTTTCCTAACTCCTTTCTTTCCCCACTTTTCTGTTTCAGAGCTTTTCCCAGCTTCCTGCTCTCACTTCCAGAGGACTGAGCAGTGCTACCTGACTGCTCCTCTCAGCTTCCCCACAAACGTGGCAGGGTCTGCTGTCTCTGTTTTTCACCACAGAACCTCTCAGCTCGCTGGATCACATCCTGCCCACACCTGTGCAGCATCCACGAGGGAAAGTTCCAGCCCAGAACACCATTTCCGAGAACTGGAACTAAAACAACACTTATCACTCTTTAATACTGTTCCCTCTTCTCTCCCATCTTTCAAATTACAGTCTGACTCAGTACTCAGAAATCCTTTCACCATTCCTTAAATTAACCAAATGCTGTGCTTCCTGGTTCTCTGAGAGTATTCCAGTACTTAATAGCCATACAATTAACCTTGGAAGTATATGTTTTTACGCAGACAGAAAAGCAAAGCATTACTGAACCGAGTTCAACTGCACTAATGTGCTTCTATTATTTAAGTCACTGAAGTGACTGACTTAACAAATAAAGGAGTCACACGGCAAGAAAGCTGCTCTTCAAAGTTGTACAAAAGATTAGAGTCAAATGCCCTCACGAAGCCCACACTCAGTGAATAGAGTTCCAGCTAGGCCCCGCTTTTAAGCTATTTTCTAGGCAAGGATGGGTACAGTCATACATAATAAACCCCACAGTACCTCTTGACCCGAAACTGCAACATACTCTGCAGAAGGGTTCTTAATCTGTTTACGAATATCTGGCAGATGCAGTTGGATTTTAGAAAGCACATCCTGGATCTCCTCCTTTTTCTTTCGGATGGCAGGGAAGTCCGTCAGGTCCTTGAACAACTGTGTTTTATCTCCAGTCCTACCCGGAAGAAATGCAAGGTAAAATAATGGTAAGAGGAGAGCGAGGTACCTCAGTCCTACCAGCTGCATCCTTATTTTGTTATGTTTGTTTGTGGGAACACTAGCTCAATGCCCTTCTGAGCACAGATTTGCAGGTGCCTGGTCACAGCAGAGCCCATGTACTGAAACTGCTGCGCTCACCACAGGAGCAGAGAGGCACTCTGTACACAGAGCACCCCAGCTGCTGACAGCACCTGAACTGCAGTGAAAGGTGAAGCTTCAGGTGATTTCTGCATAACAGGAACACAGATTTCCAACACATTTAGGGTCTGGCCGAATCTGGGCACATTTTTGTAAGGATTGCATGGAAAAATCCCCCCATCGAAGTAGAATGCCAACAGTGCTTTCCCAGAGCAGCTTCCTTCTTTTGTCCTGAACAGATTACCCAGAATACTTGTAAGCACATGCAAAACAATGCCCTTTTCTAATTCCAGTGCCAGAAAAAAATGACAGGACTGTTTTGGCAGCACTAGCTCAGGTCAGGATTGAAACCTGAAACAAGCAATGCCATTCCAATGGTTAAAACTGGGAAGCTGAACTAGCAATTAAAAATACAGCTGTCAATAAAAATAACAAAAAATTTAACCTACCCTAGCAAGTACCAGGCAAACAATAAAAAAGCACTGTGATCAGCCCTAAGTTAATTGCAATATAACTTTGCATTTTAGAGCCAATACAGAACTCTGCAAGTTAATTATATAATTGCTTTGAAACCTAATATGTGGAGAGCAAGTAATTAGCCAACTGAAAGTATTACAGCATGGAAGTAATAAAAAAATCTAATATTCTACTTACTCCACTGCCCCTTGGCCTGCCAATGGAGCTAGAGCTGGAGCCAGTGGCAGGCAGGTAGCACAGAGCTGAGCTTTGGCTGTGCACTCCTTCCCCACTGGCATTACATAAGTGACTGTGAAGATGCCATTTTAAAGTACAATACCAATTTTTAGAAACGATTTCGTGCTAATTAGACCAGTTTCCATGGGAATGCAAGGCAAAAAAAAAAAAAAAAAAAAGATGCCTGGTAGCCAGCAGCTGATTGTGAAGACTGTCACTCCTATGTGATGCCTACAAAAAACTGTAACGCTGACAGTTTCAAAAACACAAATCCCAAAATCTCAATCTCCCTGCTAAAAAAACCCAAAACCTGGAGAAAGGGACACTTTTGAGAACAATTACAGCATTTTATCCACACCTCATAACAAAAATAACATGTGATGCAGTCTGTGCTCAAGTGTGTGTGCATGGATGGATGTGAGTAGAAGCCAAGATTTTGATGAAGGAAATGTTTTTGAGTAAAAATAATACCACCACATACATCTGAGATATATAAAGGCCAGAAAGTAAGTTGGCTTAATCATTCTGAATAAATGTAAATACAATATACCCATTCTACAGATCATTTATATCTTGTATACTATTCTAGCCCTTGTTAGTACAGTGACAGAAGAAAACACCCCATGTTTTGAAACTACCTACACTAAATCTGGTATAATTTAGATTGGTATAATTTAGATACAGTCTGTTTTGGCACAAACTGTCACAACTATAATTGGGCACCAGGCATCAGCAGAAATCTCATAATCCCACCTTGCCATTGGGCAGAGGAAATCCTTCTGCCCCTCTCAACTTCTAAATTTATACTCCTTGGGTCCACCTCTAAATCAGAAGCAAATAATGTTCTAGGTTACAATTCTCAGATTTAGTTTTCAATCTCAGGTTGGATAAGATAAAAGGTTTTTATAAATAAAGTGGTTTTTTTTTTTCTGTTCTCAGTGTACAAGTTAGGACTATGCTGACCCCCTATAACAACACACTAAACTTTCTGCCACAGCCTCAGCAAAGAATCCAGGGATGACAGTGGAGGCAGCAGTGCTTCAGAACAAACAGTACACAGCAAAGAATTTAGAGATATTCTCCAGTATAATCTGTATTCATTCCAACCTAGCATCCTCTTCCTCTGTCTTTTTTTCCTCATGGACCAACAATGGACATAAATAAGAGAAAAAAGTGCAGACAGCTTTGATGAAGTCTCAGAAAAGCAGTGGAAGGCATATTGCTGACAGCAGAGCTGCCCCTCTGCTGAAGGTCAAGCCTCTCTTCAAAAGGAATAGCTTCCCTTAAAAAAAATTAATTAGAAAGCTGTTAAACCAATTAACATAATGCAAGACGTATTTTCCTGTAAATTCATCACCCCAAAACAGGTGAGAAACTTTCAAAAACTCATTCAGCCTGAGGCAGACACCCTCTAGGCAAAATACTGCTTCACCTAGTTTAACTTTACAAAAGGAATGTAAGCCACAGGTAACAACCACCTCTGCTTTAACTAAAAGGAACTGAATAAATAAATATGAAATAAAAATATAAAACTGAGGCGTACTACACACAGAGCACAATTTGCACAACTGAACACATTTACTCAGAAAGGCTATGAGGCCCAGAAGAATCAGGTTCTTTTCTCTACTTACTTGGCTGCTTCTTCATTAAGGATCTTTAAATACTGTTTCACTGGGGAGAGGAGGTCTGGGATTTCCAACAGTGCATCTTTTAACAGAGGAGATCTCAGATGGGACTGTATGACTGGGACACAAGCTTGAATTTCCAAATCCAGACGAGACAGGGTGCTGACTATCAAGAAGAACTCCTGGGTAGAGCACTGAGAAGGGAAAGAACATCTGAATCATTACAATCCATTCCATTTTCACCAACAGGTTCTTCTGCTTTTTCAAATTGTGACAGCATGCAAATAAAATGTATGCACAGTAACAAAGCTGCACCATCTTGCCCCACTAATTAGGGCAGTTAATTAAGCACACCAATTGTCCCATCCCTTGTCCTCAGGATTTTGTCACGAGCTGATCTCCAGTGTTGCTGTTGCTGGGGGCAGCTGTGCACACAAAGGCAGGAAAAGGGGCAATAAGGTACAAACAGCAAAAAAAAAACCAGGTTGGGTGATGTCAGGAGCACCACACCTTGCCCTCATGGCCCTGGGCACCCCAGGGCTGCCCTGGCAGGGCAGGCATTGAAAGGCAAGGCCAGACACAGACAGGGAGAGACTGGGAACAAGAACACAGGGAGGAAAAGAAAAGACACAGGAAAAGGGAAACCCAGCACCCCGTTTGAAGTGCTTGAAGCTGCTGACAGCTTGGGCTCTGCCAGCCATGCCTGAGCAGGGACAGGGCACACACCAGCCCACTCCTCATCCTCTCCTCAGCACAAGGGAAGGTTCTCCCACCTCGTCCAGGCACCCATCCAGGCATCCTGCAGAAGAGAAGGTCCCCCCCTGGGGCCAAGCACACAGAGCCCTGCCAGAGCCTGCTGTGTGACACCCAGAGGGCAGGAGCACGCTGCTCACCTCCAGCACCAGCTCTGCAGGAGAGCCTCCTCTCCATCCTGAGCCCCCTGTGCTGCGGCTCAAGCACTTTGCTGCTGGGCTCTGGCTGCTCCCCAGTGCCAGCACAGTTTGTCACATTCAGCTCCTGCTCAGGAAGGGCTTTCTGGGCAGTGCCCAGCCCTCCTGCACACTGCCAGTGCCCCCAAGGGCAGCGCTGGCTCTGCAGTGCTCCCTGCCTGTGCACAGCACAGGGACACCCAGGCCTGTGGACACCAGGGCTCCCAAACCTCACTGAATTCAGTCACACTCCCAGCACATTCCACTCCCAGAAAGTTTGTTTAAGGTTGTCCAGATAAATTTATGCTGGTATTTTTTCGTATTCTCCTGATCTGTAGAAAGATTCCTCCTTCAGGCTTCTGAAATTCTCCCATCAGTCAACAGACAACACTGAAAGAAACCAGTTTATTTTCCTCACCTGGGGATGCAAGGAAGGCAGTAAGATATATAATATTCTTTGTCTGCCATATCTTACTGTTCCAACCCCTTTTTTTTTCCTCTCTTCTACCACAGCAATCTAGAATTTAATTTCTGGACAGGATTGTATGGTGACCACCACAACATTGGTCACAGAAGAGGCAGTGAATCACTATTTCATAGAACACATCTACAATTTTATTTTGTCACCTTTTCAATTTCTTCCCTAAAGCAAATTTTTCTTTCTCTTCTTTCCCACACTCAAATGCAAGAACTAAGGCAATTCTCTCATTTATTACACTGCAGCTATTCCCAAGGAATGTCTGTACCCAAATGCAGAATCAAGTATTAGCCAAAATGCAATTTAACCACAGGTAGGACTTCAGGAGGGCCACAGACACTGCACCCTGAATATTTCTGCAGAACCTAAGCTCATCTATTTTACAGAACTACAGAGTTCTGTGGGACAGAGGACACCCATTAGGAGGTTTCCCTGCAAATGCTCCAGTTTTCCTGTGTTATTTTCTTTTTGCCTGCTCTCAGGCCTATATATTTGTGTGCTTATCACTAACCCATAATGCAGCAATGATCATCATGTAAAAGTGCTATCAGACAGCACAATTTTCCTTTCCATTAAAATATTCCAAATGTGTCCAGTTGTACTCCTCTGTATTACACTAACTGCACTGTTTCTTTGCTGTTAACACCCTTCAAATACCTCTAAGCCTTCTGTTCTCCTTTAATCATCAATTTAACCAAAAAAAAGATCTTTTAGTCTTGCTTCACAAGTGATCCATTATTCTGCCTCATGAAAACTTTGGGTTTCCTCTGCACTGGCTGCAATTCATCATCATCTTTCTGATAATCTGGGACTTACTGCCTCTATCTTATAACAAAATTAAACAAAATAATAAAGCAGTAAATATGTCAACAGTGTTTGAAGTCAAAGCACAGAGGAAAGGCCTGAAACTGTAAACAAATGATAAATGCCAGCTTGGACTCCAAGTCCAATAAAACACTTTCTGACTGAGTGCATCACCATCACCACCCACACCCATGAGGATGAGGGATAAAATCCTGCCAGGCTTCTCCAGATGTGCCCAGGAGGTCCCTGGAGGCAGCAGTGTGATCCACAGCACGGCAGAATGAGCAGATGTGCACACCCAGAAATGCATCAGCTCCTCGGGGGGCTCAGCAGGGTGGGGGCTTTAGTTATTCTTTCTGTAAAGAAGGAAATAAAGGGCCCTGATCAGTGCACCACTGTGGGAATCCACAAAATCAGATGGTTTTGGGAAAGCTGCTAAAGGCAGGCCTCAGAGACAACAGAACTGTGATTCGAGCTAAGCAGTAGGCTTGAGATAGGTCAGCAGAAAAATGATTTCCAAAGTAGAAAAGCAAGGACAAATAGAACAGTGGTCTGTGTATTAACGCTTGACTTGGATAATAATTCCCTAAGCTGTAGAAAAGCTTAACTAGCAAGATATTATGAAGTTTGAAGCTTAATAATGGAGCTCTGTGCATTGTACTTTAAGGCTTACAAGCAGGCATTGTATTTGAAATAAGAAGGCATTGCTTTAACCAAAGGTACATGTGCTTATAGCAGTTGGATAGAATCACTGTCAATGTGCTTCTGCTTTGTGTGATTGGTCAAAAAACTTATAAAGTAAGTTGTAACATTAAGTTCTTGGTCTGCTGCCTGGGATGTGAGCTGATGGCACCTTCCCATTGTCATAACCGTGTAATGAGACTGATGCTGAAAAATAAAACAGCTCAAGGCACGTTCCACAGCAGCCCCGTCCCGTTTGTGATTTGTAAATAAACCCCAGCCGGTGGCACACCACCTGCAGGAGAGTGGGAAAGGGAGATGGTGGCGGGTACAGGTGGGAACACCTGGCTGAGGTGTCTGCAGCAAGGCTGCTGAGGCTGCTGAAGCTCAGGCTTCACTAAGAGGAGAAAGCTGCATTTCAAGGCACCTAAACACCTCTTACAGTTATGAGGTTTGTCACAAGATGGATAATAAACACTCTCAAGTTCCTCACAGCAGTTCTGGTGGCCCACAGGACAAAGCAGGAGTCCCCTAATGAGTTAAAACCCACTGGGTTCTGTGCCTACAGACCTTTGGAGAAAGGGAAATCACCGTGTTTTACTGCAAACAGCCTTGTTGAACAGTGTCACACCCAGAATGGGGTGAACATCGCTCTTTTCAGTGCCTAGTCAGTGCTCCTGTTCCCCTCACTCCAGGCCAGGAACACTGCAGGACTTTGCAGGTAGAATTTGATGTCTCCCCTGCAGAAATCCTGCCCTAAGCAAACAGATAACTTGGCACAGACACATACAAACAGCTCTGACAATCTGGGCTCCACTACAGGGGGACGATTCCATTGAAATCCAAGGTAACCTCACAGAGATACACACTGCGTTATAAATCAGAAGCTTCTAAAATACAGTAAAAATTGTTAACATGAAGCAGGATTAACAGTCTTGCACACACAGAAGATTCTCACAAGCTGATCCAATGCTATTTTGGAAGCCTACTTTTGAGAGGACAGCAACAACTTCTCTGGCACTGCAGAAGCAACCTCAGAGTTGACAGTGATGCCAAACAATAGTTTCAACCAGCAGTTTATCAAACTGTCCTGAGAATGGATGCAGGAAAGATCACAGAGATCTAACACCCTCTCAGCAACAAGGACAGCAATTCAGCCCTGTTTGCATTGCTGAAATTGTTTCCAACAGAGACCCACAGCCAACAGCCACTAACCACTTTTAACTCCAAGTTTAAAGCATTTCAAATGTAAAAAATATGGGTGTCTAAATGCAATAGACCTTTATCACTCCTTTCAAATTGTAATTCCCACCTTTATCTCTTTAGCATAGGGAGCAGACTTTGGTTTGGGAGAAATGGGGTATTTAATGTTAAGATTATTAAGTCCCCTTGTTATGACTTTATATTAATCAGCTTAACGGGGAACAGTTTGTCAAATCAGCATTTAGCATTGCAAACCTAAAAATATCTGTGATGCAGACTCTTTAAAAGATTAAAAGTGTAGTATAAGCAAGATGTGCATGATATTACCATAGTAAGAAAAAAAAAAGTAGAAATTCAAGGTAGATGTAAGCTGGAGTCAAAGGATTATCGTATGGGGAACATGTATAGGATACAAATAGTAACTAATTTCTTGGGCATATGTAACCGGCATTCATTTCATACCAGAAAAAGCAAACCAAAACCCAAAACCATAACATTTTTCTCAGAATCTTCTGAAACTCACACCCTCTCCAATGAAATACCAAACATACCCTCCAGGGAAGGCACCACTGAGCGATTTCAGCAGCTGGCAGCCAGCTGAGCTGCACCCTTGTCCTCTGAGGAGCCTGACTGTGTCCCAAAAACAGGGAAACAGTCACTGAGAACGGGAAGGCAAGTCCCTCGGGGAGGCTGTGGGTGGGCACACAGGCAGCACACACCCCCTGCAGCACCTGCCTGCTCTACTCTGCTCAGGTGAGCAGCCAGGCAGGGGCAGCACACCTTCAGAGCCTGATCCACACCTGAACACGTTTCCCAAGTGCTCAAAGGGAACTGAGAATGAGAGACAGCTCAGGGGCAGAACAAACTGAAATGATGCTTTACTACATGTGGTGGTAAGGTGTCACTGTCTTATTTTCTGGAAAAATCCCCTTGCCCAGGATTGTTCTCCCGGGAAGCTGAGAAGCCTCAGAGAAAAAGGAAAACAATAATTATCTGATTGCTTCTCCCTGTTTTGCTGCCTTGGAATGTGTTTGGAGATTGTTTATCCAACGTGTGATTGTTTCATTGCATGCTGGTGAATTATTTTAATTTAATGACCAATCCCAGTCCAGCTGTGTTGGACTGGAGAGTCATGAGGTTTTCATTAGTATCTTGTTAAGCCTTCTGTCTGTATCCTTTCTCTATTCTTTAGTATAGTTTAGTATAGCATTCTTTAATATAATATAACACCATAAAATAATAAATTGGCCTTCTAAGAACATGGAGTCACATTCATCTTTCCTTCCTGCCAAGGGGGGACCCTGAAAATACCATAGTAAGGTCTGATTACTGCTCTTCCTCCTTAGGTAAACAGCTCCCCTTTAATCTGTTCTGTATCTCTAATGGCCAATTGTTATGATAATTCCTTTGGTGATTGTGCTTTGGTCAAAAAAAATGTTTATTGAGTGAAGGGTACAAATAAGATAAACACTTATGGGTTGAGCCTGTGTAAATATTTATCTTCTGAAACACACAAAACACGGGCATGAAAACAGCAAGAAACATCAGGCTGGCCCTGCAGGACACATTTCTGAAAGTGCAAACGGCATGTTTACTCTGTACTGGCTGTAAAACCTGCTCAAACATGGGTCACTGGCCCTCTTCTGCCACACTCCAAGTGTCTCCACTTTAACTGAGGTAAAAAAGGAGGGTGCTGCCATTTGTATTTCCCACTGATGACAGGAGGAAATGCCTGTGGTGCACAATGTGCTGGGTGATTTGGTGATTCCCCTCCGAGCACCACCTCTGCCACCAAGGTGATCCTGCACCAGGCACTGCTGAGACAAAACTCAATGTCACAATTCAAAACTCCCTGTCTCTCAGACTCCTCTGCAGTCAGTTTCTGAGTGCTGCCCCGAAGGGTTCCCCCATTCCATCTCCCCCAGAGAGGAAAGTGGGGATGGAGAGCATTCCTGCCTGCTGAGGTGCCAAGTGCTGGACCTGCACACACTGAGAGCACCAACCAGTCCTTGTGCAGCAACTCCTCTCTCCATGGCAACTGCAACACTGCTCTTGCCTCCTTAACCACTCCCTCTGTCCTCTTCCAGGCTGGGACAAAACCACAGCTGGACTGTGACCCCCACGGTAACACCTCATTCCCACTGTAAAAATACTGGTCTAATTCCAGAGTGGCTGTACCTGGGCTAAGTCACATACAGTGGTTTGATTCTGGTGGTTTGGTGATTCTGGATTGGGTGGTTTGAGGCAATGGGACCTTGAGAAGGGCAGGTTAACAACTCCCAGCCTGAATTATGCTATCAGATACGACTTATTAGCAGGCTTAAACAAACCCCAAAAACTAGGAGTAATTCAGACCAGGAAACAGACAGGGATGTCCTTGACCACAAGAGTTCCCATCAGGATGCTTTGCCTTGCAGACCATCGTTCTGCCTTCATTTCCTTCTGTCTTCTGCAGAGGTTACTGGTGCACAGGCCTTTGCACAATACAATTCCTGCAGGGGCTGACCTGAATGTAAAACACATTCCAAAGAATGCTTTAAATGACTGAGACACCCCAGCCATCCCTGTGCACTCCAGAGTCCCCTTGCACAGCACACCTCCTCACACAATGACTTCACTGAAGTATAAAGGGCCTGGAGGATGTCATGCTTGTCACATTCACCTATTTTTCCTGCAGCTGACACTGAATAACAAGCACACTCCTTCAGTGAAGCCATGAGAGTGCTCCACTGGGAGGCTGGGATCCCTCCATGGAATGAAATGGCACTGAACCTCACTCTGAGCACGTGGGACATGGACACTGGAATTAACAGTGCTGGAAAGGGCTCTGTAGTAGGAGCTGAAATGGCAGCATTCACTGGGGGGGACACAAAAACATCCATGACACCCACTCACTCCATGGCCTTGCACACCTATCTGCCTTGCTGGGACCTCTCTTCAGGCTCCATATTCACCAGCTGTGCTTCAGAATCAGCTCCCCAGAGCTTGCTTCTGATTCTTCACTGGAAACACACCCTGGCTCTCAGGGACACTGCCATCTCCTCAAAGTCCTGCAGGTCTTCAGGATTACTCAGTGCTTCAGGTGCTCTCCAGAGTGCTCTGTACAAGCCAGGCTTTTACCAGGGGAAGCAAATCCATCACATCAGAAGTGAGTGCTTAGAGCTTTCTCCCCTCATTTACCCTTTTTAGGGAGTCTGCTGGAGCACTTCTCCTCTCCTGCAGCTTCCTTCCATCATCTGACTCACTAAACACATCTTCCTGCTGCAGTGGCTGCTGTTCAGACAATCTGCATTGTCACCTCATCCCAAAAACCACACGAAAATCCAGGGACTCTGCATGGCTCCACCCAAAAGTGAGCTGAGAGCTGAGACAGGCTAGCAGCTCTACAGCAGGGAGGGACATCTGAAGAAATAAGTACATACAGAAAATAAAACAAAACCAAACAAACCAAAGCAAAACCCCCACAGGGCAGCAGCAGAGCAGTTTCAGGATATTGTGAAATGCAGATGTAATCCTAGAAACAGTACTGTGTACTCCTGAAATGAGTTAAACCATTAAAAAGTGAATTATCTAATTCCTGGACAAACAAAGTGAACAATTTTATCATGTGAATGTGGTACACTTCAGAGGATGGGTTAAGTGGTGCACACTCCTCTTTTCACAACCTTCCTCATGGCTAGACTTCTGTATCCACTCCCTGAAACACACAAGCCCTCCCAAGAGCCAAGCACTGCGGGGCTTGAAAAATGGTATAAAAACTGGATTTCAGATTTTCAAACACAGGAAAACATTATGCTGTACCATCCAGAAAATTTCAACTTCACTCTCATTCTACCCACCTATTCCTTTATTGAAAAAAAACCTGTCAAAACCTCTAAGCAGAGCAGTGAAATGCAAGAACATGAAGTACTCCACAGGTGCCATTGGCACATTAATCTGCTTCAACTAAGAACTGTCAGTGTCTCATCTCTCATAAGCGATTCTTATTAAAACGTGGACCTGAGGTCCAAACTGGAGAATTTGTAACCAAACCAACAAGCATTTGCAAACAGCTAGCAGCAGCCAAGTGGTTGCACTTGCACGTGTGATTTTAGAGAAGCATGTGGAATGCAAAGCTTTGGATTAAAGGCAAGCAACAATTCAAGGCAGAAGGGTCTGTTGCACCATGCCTCCTCCCTGAGTCCAGACACTAAATCGTGAGTACTGCACTTGTCTGCCTGCTAGCATCAGCAGTCCAAAGCATGTGCTTCAGAACCCTACCCAGACATTTCTTCTACCAGCACATCACTGATCACACAGCAAGAGTTCACCACATCTGATTTTTATAAACCCACATCCCTTTAACAGGTCAGCCTCAGTCCTGCTAAGCAGAAAACATTTTTAAACAAACATGCAAACCCAGTGGAAGCCCACTAAGGCAGAATGATGCTGTTCAGAAAACAATGAATTAGAGTAATGATGGGTGTACCTTCTTGTGGAAAACACTGCAGAGGCCTCTCTCTAAATCTGGCAGCTTACAAAGAAGATTCTGAATCTGACCAAACACGCTGGATTCTGACAGAAGAATTTCAGACACAGCATCAAGCCGGGCATTTATTTCACTGCAAAAGAAGAAGATCAATAATTAAAACTGGTGTTTCTCTGAGGGGAAGGGGAAGGCAGTGAACCTCTTCCTGTGGTTTGTTTTGGGTTGATTTGTTTTATTCTTTGACTAATGCCACATCCTCACAAGCAGCAGAAGAACTGAGGAATGCAGAGAATTTGGGATTTCATTCCAAATGCAAGCCAGACGCTGGCCCTGGGCTCACCCTGCCCTGTCTGTGCTCACAAGACACACCTCAGTGCCCAATTCTCCTGGGGGCAGCAGCTCTGAAACCCTGAGTGTTGCACCCCACATGTACACACAAGTGCAGGAGGATGGGCAGAGGGTCTGGAGCTCACACTGCACCCCTCGTACCACACTCCACCCCAGCAGGCTCTAGACACCCCTCACCACTGTGCCCCCCTGTCTGCTCCTGACCAGTGACTGTAATTACCTGGATCAGCACTGCATTGGTTTTTCTACCCTTTTTCTTGCTAAAACCTGTAACATTTATCTCCCTATTTCAGCACTGAAGTCACAGAAACATCCCCCTGAAGTGAGAAAACACTTTTTTAATGAGAAGAGGTGATTCCATGGCTCTTGGCAGGTTCCTTACAATCATTCTGTTAAAAGCACAGGGCTGCAGGAACGGACAACTACCACCAAGCTCCACCCAGGTTTTCAGAGTCTCCTCTGCATCCTTCCAACATACCCATGGACTGCCTGCAGATTGCAGAGGTAACTCCATTTCTGCTTTCTGTGCCACCAAATTGCCTTCTTGCTGCTACTTAGGGAGGTGCTGAGAGCGGGGTCAATGGGGGCACCCAAAGCCCACCCACCCAGGCAGCTCAAGGAGAAACCAGTCCTTCGATGCACACACTCCACCTCCCAGACAAGGCTGTGCAAAAGCAGCCCAGCCCACCTTCTCAGGGGCCAGCGAGGTGCTCAGAACTCAGCCAGCACAGGGAGATGGCAACTAAGGATGCAATCCAAAGTTAGGATTTTTGGAAGATTGCCTGCCTTGCCCGTGGCTTTTACTGCAGAGGTTTCAGGCCAGTTGCCAGTGTGGCTGCTCATAAATAGTGTCCATGAGGAAATCAAAGAAATCAGGCACCTCCAGAGGCTGCAGACATTACAACAGTCCAGCAGTCAGAGGCCTCTGGCCCTGAAGACAGCTGAATCAAAGAGCCCTTGAAATTTTATTGCACTTTGTGTGAAAGGGGAAATCATGACTGGGTGTGCTCTCAGCTAAACACAAATCCAACAGCAGATTTTACACATCTCCCCCGTTCCTGTGGGCAGCCAGGCACCTTGGAAGCAGCTCCCACTGGCAGCAGGGGCACAGGGAGGAACCTGAGCAGGGCTGACAGCAGTGGCAGAGCCACAGAACACCTGAGCACACAATGCCACCAAACAGCTGCACTGTACTGCTGGGAGGGTCCCCAGGACGAGGTGGGAGAGGAGAATCTGACTCCAAGGGCTCAGAAGGCTGATTCATTATTGCATGATATTATATTAAAAAACTTATATACTAAAACTACACTAAAGAAAGAGATAGGAGACATCAGAAGACTGGCAAAGAATGATAATGAAATCTTGTGACTGACTCAGGGAGCCTGACACAGCTGATGGTGATTGGTCATTAATTAAAATAACTCACATGGAACCAATCAAAGCTGCACCTGTTGGTAAACGATCTCCAGCCACATTCCCAAGCAATCAGATAATAATTGCTTTCATTCTTTTCTGAGGCCCCTCAGCTTCCCAGGAGAAGATCCTGGGCAAAGAGGATTTTCCAGAAAATATCCTGGTGACACTGCAGTGATGTTCTGAGGGGTCAGTGTCACACCCACAATCCCATTTTCATGGAGAAGTACTGACATGTGCTGCACATGAAACCCTGGAACACCTCTCCTCCACATCAGGGAGTACTGAACTGGTAAATTATACACATATGTACCTTAAAGAAGATAAAAACCTTAATTTTTCATTATTAAAGGCACTGTAAGCAGCAGAACTCTGTTAGGTAATTTAAACAGCACTATTAGTACTTGGCCAGCTGGAAACTGGCAGTAATATGTAAAATAGATGCAGATATTTGAAAAACTCCTCCCTCCAAAGCTTAATCTGCACTTTAATCATCCTCACATATGGCTGTGTTAGTGGAGTTCCAGTAATCTAAAACTAAGCACCCATGCAGGTTTTCTGCTTTAATCCCACAAATAAGAAAGGGTCAGGAAAGTGGCATTCAGTACCAAGTGACCCATTTTTTTCCACCTGAAAAGTTAATGGGATTCCTATCTCAAAATTCAGAAAGTACAGCTAAGAATTGTCTAAAACACCATTTACCCATCAGAAAGGAAGGACAGGGATGAGATACCATAAAAACAGATGATGAATTTCAAAGTATGCCTTTAAACGTCAAATATTTAGATATTTAAAATACAAATATTTAAATTAACAAACATTTTATTGAGTGCCAACATATAAATATCTGTCTTGCACCGATCAGTTGCTAAGCCATCTCAGAGGGAATTTGTTCTGCACTGCACAGTTTGGGTCTGGAAAAGAATTCCACCACCAGAAAACCTGGATCTAACATGATGCACAGAAACCCAACAGCCAGCTGAACTGGCTACTACTTCATGCTGCACTTAGGTGCAATATTAGCCTGTTCTTTCTCATCTGTATAAACCATGTCAGCAATCTGAGCTTTATCCAATTTTCCAAGCAATCTTCTGTGGAATAATGTAACATAATTCAGTTGACTAAAAGCAATACTCTTACTTCTGCCATATCCTCCATCTAAGAATAGCATCATTAATACAATACTAAAATCACTTTTCAGTGTATTTAAACATAACAAAATCTAACTGCAGAATTGTTATTGCAGTCATTTAAAAGAACTACTTGAAGTGAAATAATGAGATACTCCCCTGCATTATTCTGCTGCCAAATAGTGAACAATACAGAAAATTAGAAAATGCGAAGAAGATGTTTGAATCCTGAACTGAAAATTATTTTGACAAAGCAGAAGGCTGCAGACACAAAAGCACTGCACTAACATCTGAGCAGCCTAAACAGGATTGCTGGTGTGCTAACAGAGATCTGCTGGTCTCTCCTGCAGCAGAACAAACCTGACATTTTTAGATGTGACATTATATCTTTACATTTAAAGACAGTGAACTAAGGACATTTTCATTTGTGTAAGGTATTATTTAAAGACCAGGTAAATAAGCATAAATTTATCAGAAATCTCTTAACCTGTGCTAAATGCACACAGCATGAATTCATTCATCATGCTAAGACATAACTCAAGAACAGGGTATGCAATTAAGATTATTTCATTAAATCCATTCTAGGACACCAGTGATGTGCAGAACTGTCAGTCACAGGAATTCAACCCCTTAAGAAACTATAATTAAGGGTATGAAACAACAAACATTGCTTTGCATGGACTATGGACTAAATCAAAGCCTCACAGCCTCCTAACTGCAGTAAAGAATGAAAATATCATTTGAATTACTCATTTATGTATTTTGGGGCATTTTCTGACCTCCCCTCAGACCACGGCTGACAAAAGAAGACTTTGGATGAGCTGATTAAGTTAAAGACCATGTTAAAGGGTACAGAGTGTCCCCTGCCTGAGACCACTCCCTTTCATGACAGGCAATCAATGCCACCAAAGCCCAGGCAGAATTCCTCTGTGCATCCACAAACTCAGGATGTCTTTCTGAGAGGAACAGCGCATTTGTCTTTACAGAGCAGCTGTGGGGCTGCTGGTGGATAAAACCAGCACTGAGAGAGGAAAGAAACCATGGGAAGGATTCCACTGATTGAGCAATGCAAAAAGAGATTTGCTTTTACAAATAAACTTTAGGTTGGCTGATAAATGAAATCAGACATTGAAAGATGAAAGAAGCAATGAAGAAGAAAAGCCCCTACATTCCATAGGAATTAAAAATGAAAAGGGAGGGTTGTACATTAGAGGGGAGTCTCTGGGATCAGGTGTTCTGGGAAGTCTGAACCTCTCCAGTCCCCCAGCCAAGGGGGAAAGAGAGAAGGGAAATGTGGCTGGGAATTGGGATAAAAAGGAGGCTGCACCTCCAAAAATGGGAGAGACCCCAGGGGATGCCCCATGGCCTCTGCCTTGATTGGAATAAAGGCAAAGGACTCCTCTGTCTCCTGTTGGACACAAACCTCTGGTGCTTGGGGGTTGTTTTCCTGGCACTTCCAAAGAACAAGCAGATCAAGCCCAGGGGGCCATGGGGATGAAGTCTCCAGCACCAGCAGGCACAGGCTGCAGTGCCAACCAAGGCTGTGGCAGTGCCAGCCAAGGCTGCTGAGGCTGGAGCAGGGGCAGGGATGCCCTTTTCCAGGACAAACATCCGTGCTGGACACCAGCAGAGCACAGCAGCAGGGTCAGGGAGCAGCAGGCTCAGCACCACCCACAGCCCTGGAGCCTTCCCCAGACAGGTGTGGACAGCCTGCCTGCCATACCTGCTTTGCACAGGGAGCCAGGGGCTCCTCTGCCAGGCAGGAGGTGTCACCATGAGCAGGTCCCTGCAGGCAGGGCTCAGAGCCTGGATGAGGGATGGGGGACTCCAGGGGCTCTCCAAAATGCAGTTTATTCCATCCAAGAGTCACAGCAGCCCAGGGTTGTGGGTGACAGAGCTGTGCCCAGCTCTCAGCTCCAGCTGCAGGCAGGCCTGCAGACCCTGAGTTTAGGTTCCACTACATTATTTACTTTTCCTTGCTGAGCATCTTCATACAGTAGAACCAATCTATCCCTGAACTATTGTCTATAGCCTGTCATAACTACTGTAATTACCATATTCATGGCACTGCTCTCCAATCACTAAAAGTCAGTACAGTACAGCTGAAGGTAGAAGTTGTTTTTCAGTTTTCTTGCAGTGGAAAATTCTGAGCCCTTTTTTCTGCTTGCCACATTTGCTGACTTGTTTGCCTGTGCTCTCTTCCTGCTTGGTAAAAACATCTTCTTGTTTGGGGTGGGTTTATCCTTTGCTCTGAGCCATAAAACCCCCTTCTAACTAACATACCCTTTGCCTCCTTGGTTATCCAGTAAGAGTGGCTCAGCAATTCTTTTCTTCTAGATCAAAACTTGCTTCCAACTCTATTCTTTCTTCAGATTCTACATTTAAAAATCTCCCTGCTAAACACACGTATCTGTGAGACTTTCTTGTCACACAAGACACAGGGGGGCCCAGGTGTGGCACCCCAGGGCCCAGACACCCCACCAGCTGCATGGAACTGCAGCCAGGAACATCAGTGACCCCTCTCTGCCCTTCCTCCTCTGCCCCTCTCTCACCCACCTCCCTCTCTCTCCACTCTGGTCAAACCCACTGCTGTGTGCCCGTCCCACTCAGGACTCACAGACCAATTTCCCTGCCCGGCGAGTCATGAAGATTACTAATGAAGATTACTAATCACTAATGAAGATTTGAACCCTTCTGTGGACCCCCTGACCTCTGTCCTTCCCTTCACCTCGAGCCCTTGCCCCTCCTGGGTGCTCTGGGATACCCCCCTAACCTCTGCCTTTTTGCCTAAGTGCTGGCTGAGCTAGAAACTGGCTCGGTTATGGGATGAACTGGTTAAATTTTGGTGTGACCACTGGAATTTTATCCATTAGCACCAATGAAATAGTACAAACAAGGGTAGTTATAAATAGTGCAGTGAAACCTAAGTGAAACCTAAAAAAATTAAGCATCCTTCTGGATCCGTTCACTTGTTTTTTAAGTAATTTACTCCCAAAGCTCCTGATGTCTCCTGCCTCTCCAGAGAGGTCCAACAGGAGAGGACAATCTCCCTGAATGGATCTCAAACACTGAGCAGCAGTACACAAGCACCCTAAACCTTAGCTTCACATCTGTTAAAAGAACGTCCAAAATATGCAAATGGCAATCAAACACTTTTGTTTATGTTCACACACCACGTATTTCAGCTACTTGTGCCTAAAAAGGGAACAATTAGCTACTTTAGCCAACATGAATGGATGCCTGATTGCTCCATTTACAAGGAATTAGACACAGCAAAGGGACCAAAACACAGCTAAGCAAAAATGAATCAATATAAGTGATGATGCTGCAATCTTTTTCTTTCCTACAACAATTTTGAGATCTCAGGCATATGCTGTAACCTGCATTTGTGCATTTCACACTGGCACTGATTCTATAAAGTTGTTATTCTTAGGAGGAAAATTTAGCCCTGCTGTAGGATCAGTGGATTTTATTCACAAATAACTGCTGGGGGAAAAAAAAATTCTTCTGACCCTGCTCTGGATGAAGATGGTATCAAATGGGAACCAGTTTCAGTCTGAAATAAGATGGGACAAGGACATTTAGACACTTTGTTTTACTGCCCTGATATTTTAATTACAAGAACAAGGACAAAGTCAAACTTGAATGACTTTCCTTTAGAATAATACTTTGTGTATAGAAGTGTAAATAAAGCAGCACTCCCTGCATTCTTAGTGAGAAAATGCAGAACAAGACATTATTTTATATTACAAAACACATGTCATTGCCAATCTCACTGTAAAGGGACCCTCCTCTTGCCAGTTCACCAGAATATATCCTCCAAGCAAGTCATGTTGCATTAGTAATGCCAATTTACACTTCCTCTTCTTCAGGAGTAGATGAGGAACTGTCTGTAGTCCTGAACTCTGCAGTTCTGCATTTGCTACACTGACAGTCATTCTGAGCTCCTGTGGACAAAGCATATTCAGACTAACAGTAATTATCAATACCATCCTACAAGGCTTTACTATTATAAAAGCATCATCTCATCCAGAACTGGAAGAAACAGGGGACAAAGTATGCTGGAATCCCAGGGGAAAAATGGAAATACGGCTCTTGAGAGGTAATTAAAATTTTCTGAAGCACAAGGCAAAGGTTGACATGTTTTTGGCAACTGTCTAAACAGATAAAATTTTCTCCTTTCTTAAGATTTAAACAATCAGCTTTACCTAAAATAGATCAGGTTATCTTGGCTAAAAATAAATGCAGGCACATCATATGCAACAGCAAAGATCCAAGAGAGACAAAAGAATATTAAAGAAATACAATCCAGGCACTGGTGGGTCACTCAGTCTGCTTAAACTACTTCAAACACAGAAACCCTCAAAAATCTGTAGAGAACACCCCAAAGAGAGAGATTACTGTGCAAACTGGTATGCTCGTATCAAACAGCATTCCAGCTTATCTCACACACATCCCTAAGCTTTTAAAATTCTGCTCTGGAAATCCTTTTAGCTCAAAGGAAGCACTTTTGCAGCAGAGGCCAAGAGCAGCCAGGTTCTCCCCAGTTCCACAGCAAGGTCTCTCCCTCCTCCCTGCCACCAGAAATCCCTTCTCCAGTTTTGAACTCCTCGTCCAACTCCAGCCAACCTTGACAAGGCTGTGTGCTTGACAGATCCAAAATACAGATTTTCAAGGAACTGTGCAAGATTCAACAGCTGAGCAAGGCACGGACACAAACTAATGCCCAGCCAGGGGAAGGATGCAGTGTTTATTTGGGTATTTGTCTTTCTGCACTGCAGGTGGGCAAGCAGCACTCCTGACACCTGAGGAAGGGAAAGGCAAAGAAGATTCTGGAAGGGCAGGAGGGAGGCAATGTGTAACTGTGGATAATACAGAGACAGGGAAGGACACATTCTGCAGAGGTCAGGTTTCAGACTGGTCATGTGCAGGGCAGTGTCTATACAGGACAACAGCCAAAATAAACAACACAACAAGAGATTAAGGCCACAGCCAGGTTTGCTCAGCCACGCCCATGTGAACCTTATCTTTCTCCTCCTCATGTAGGTACTGAAGGAGCAGTGGCTTTGACATCAGCCTGAGGGGTTCTGAGATCTATTTCCCATTAGGAAAGAAATTATTTGTAACTGTGGCACTGTGATAATTCACTTGTGGGGAATTTCGGAAAGAATTTGAGATGGGATCTTTGAATTGTTTATGATGATGTGTTTTATTTTCCTTATCTTTTACATGGGCAGGAAGGGTGAGTTCAGCTCACATCTTCATCATGGGCTCAGAAGGTCACAAGACCTTTAGTTACAAGACTTTTGAAGGATTTACTGACCGATAAAACACTGCCAACAAGGATATTTATGTTTTTAACCCAGTCCGTAAACATTTTGTCTCATGGACTCATGCTACAGTGTAACTTCCTTAGCCAATTGTTATGCACACAGACCTACAGTGCTGCATTCTAAACTCCTTGTTTACCTCTGTAATTACTTTTATTTTTTCTGTAGCCTTAACTCTAAAACTGTAAACTTTCCTTTCCTTAGCTTAACGTGTCTCTGCTATAAACTATAAATGCACACTCTCACTCCCAGCACCTGAGTTTGGGAGCCTTTCCCAAGGTCTCAGATCAAATCCTGTGTTTGATCCTAAGCTTTGGTTTTCAGGCCCAAAGTTCTGAGAGCTCCCTGCATCTCAGATTGCAGCACTGCACACAGGCCTGGGTGCTGAGAGCTGTCCTGAGCCCCCTGGCTGCTCTGGTCCCTCTCCACTGCCTGACTGGGGACAGCAGCCTTCCCTCACCCACAAAATGCTCCAGGCCATCATCCCCTTCTCTTGCACTCACAGACACCAGGTGAGAAAGGCACTCGACGGAACTTGGATTTCAGAGGTAAGATAACACTTCTATAATGCACAAATACTTAACTGCTGCAGAAAAACAACCTTCCTCCCTCCGCCTAAAAAGCTGATCAGCTCTTATCTCATTATCTTTGTGTGCCCAGGTGAGTAACTGAGGACACTACACACCTCTTGGTTAAACTTTTTCCTGCCATTTCTTTTCTTCCCAAATGTATACACCTTGTCTCTACATGTATTGCATCACTGATGATTTAGAGAGCATCTTCAGGTTTGCCCAAATGAGTCTGTACACATTCCATCTTTATTCACCCTAATGTATGGTTTCTTCACAGGAAATTTAGTCATCATCCCAAGTGATTTCCAACTCTAAGGCATAAAGCAGTAATTACACCCTCTCACTTCTTGATACACCTACTCACTGACTGGAAAAGATGCAGTACAGGAGCCTTACTTCCTCTGAGAAAGTCCCTGCAGGAGGCACAGGTGACTTGCAATTACGAATGTTCTCTGAGTGCGTTTGTGTGCGTTCCTGGGAACAATACTGCCAGGTGCCTGATGCACCAACTGTGTAAAATTACAACTGGAGAGTCAGAAAGGGAGAAGTACACACAGCAAAACAGCCTTTTCAGCCTCCAGTAGTACTGAGAAGCACCATCACCTCCAGCCACAGTGGCCTGACAATGCCAAGCATCACTCTCCCGCAGGAGGAAGGGGAGAGGGGTAAGAGGAGGAAGGAAAACCACGAACCTGTGAGGCTGGTTCTGCATGAGACAAGGGAGAATTTAAACTAAATACACTGATCAGCAAAGAGGGCTTGAAGTGCTGGGGAAGCAGTTTCTGCCTGCTGTGCTGGGTAGGAGGAAGAGCTCCATTTCCCTGCGGAGGGGTGGCTGAGCTGCTGCCCCACGGCTGTGGTCACTCGCTGTGGCCAGCCCAGGGAGGAGCCCAGCCAGCCCCTGCCCAGGGCCATCCTCAGTGCTCTGGCTCCCTCCACTGACAGCTGCACACACACACCCGGCATGTCTCCAGGGCAGGGAGGGAAATAAACTGATTTATTTACATTTATCCCTGCAAAGCAGCCCTGAAATTCCACCTAAATGCTTTTCATGACACAATGCCCTGGTTAACTCCCATGCTGTTTAGGATGGTTACATCAAAAGCCTTTGGAAGTGGGAAAGATACACAAAAGCTATTATCAGAAGACATAAAAAAAAAAAAAAGGGCCACTGAAATTAACTTACTAGAAAAAGGCTAATAATAAAATTAAGCAGTGATGCTGCAGAAGTACACTGCTTTAACATACTAGATGGAAAAAAAATGCTTCTGAAGAAACAGTTGTAAATTACCAACAGCAAGCTGCTAAAACAATGGTATATCTCACAATTTAAACGTGTCAAAAAAAGTAATGACTATTAAAACTGCTTAATTTCTTTTCAACAGTAAAACAGAGGGGAAAAATACTGTGGATAACCAAGTAAAAATATCTGCTGTATGCTACAAGTGAGGGGAACAAAGTGACAGCTTCGGTGAACTCTACATTGACAATGCTCAGGAAGCACATATTCAAATGAATGGATCCAAAAACTGAAGCTGTGGGCAGCCCATGGACTCAACACTGCTATTTACCACACATTCAACCACAGCACTCTAACTGAGTCTGCCAAGAGAAATCAGAAAAGATGGAGTCCATTTCAGAACTGAGACAAGTGAGCACCAGCACAGCACAGCATTTCTACAGCACTGATCAATCAAGCACGGGTCAAAACATTGGAGTGGCCAAATAACCTTCACCTTTCAGCATTAACAAAAAGGAACCCTCTCCTGTGCAATACATCATCTACAGGGATAACAAAAGCACCCCACAGCTACTTCAGAGGAAATTAAACACATTAGGGATGTAAATACTTGTGAAGCAGGGAAGGCATCCAACATTAATTGGCAAGTTTGGGAACAAAACAACCTCCAATCCCAGGTGATCCTCATTCATTGCCTGAAAAAGGGTACAGAATTAGAACGGTGCCCACTCTGATTCCTGCATAGGCATTTCTAACTTGGTCCAAACCCATCACTATTTCTCTGAGCCCAAAAGAGTGGTTTAACTCCTGCAAACCTACGTGTAGCACCCATCCCTGCTAGTGTGCCACTCGCTGTGCAGACTCTGCTGTGGATCTCGGGTACTGTGGGCAGACAAATTCCCTGGGCATTCTCAGTGTCACAGCAGAAAGCAGAGGCTGAGCCCAGCACAAGGCACCACTCACCTCACTTTCAGCAGGGGCTGCGTCACCCACTTCTTCAACCTTCGACGTCCAAACGAAGTTCTAGTGTGATCCAACACCCAGAGCAGGCTTCCTTTTGTTTTCATGTCAGTCTGAAATAACGACAATAACTTAGCTCTTTTTACCTGGTCTGTCAGTTTGGCACTGGGAGGATGTTGACATTATTGAAAACATTGTGTTTGGGCTTTAAGATATGGCAACTGTACATTCATTATCAATTTTATTCATCAACAATGCCTTACATGAAGAACCTCCAGGAGCTGTAAAATCCTTAAGTATTTTTTCCCTTTGGCTAAAAATGGTTTTTAGGAAATGACCAGGAGAAATTAAACAGTTAAAATAAGTCTGTGCACAAAGCTCTGAGCAGGAGCACAAAAACAAGCCCTGCTGCAGACATCACTCAACTGCAGTTGCTGAACACATTAAACTTCAGGAAAGTTCTTTGTCAGTCAAAGTGCAGCACAGTTCCTAACTCATACTGAAAGCTAGTACAGATTAACTTCATTGATGCTCCTGAAGATGTTCTCTCCATTCAGTCTGATTCCACTGAAAATAATTTAAGACTTATGGGTCAAATTTGCAAACCTGATGAACCTCATTGGGAAAAGTATGTCAAACAGCCATGAACATCTCAGCATTTATTAAAAAATATTACATTTGTCCTTACCTGATTCTGTAAAATTTCAAGATTTTTCATTGTTGTCCCATTAATTGTCATGTATTCTGTTTCACTGGACAACCGTTTGAAATTGCTGGGGAGAGGAATTTCAGATATTTTATCTTAATTGTGGGCAAGGGCAGAACACTGAAACAATCTCAGGTTTCTCACATTAGAGAATTCAACAGCTTCGCAAATAAATTTGTAAAAATCAAGCAAGAAATTAAAATCTCTTCCAATAACTAAAGGAACTTAACACTAGTAACTTCTTTTACCTTTCTGCTTGGGAAAATAAAATTTCAGACTCACTTCCCCATCTCCTGCAATGACTCTGACAAAGCTCTGAATGAAATCCAGCCCTCCTGTTATCTAACCCTTTTCCACCAAGTGGTTAATTTATTCCGTTTACAACTTAGCAATGACAGGACTACCAATTAATACTTCAAGAATGGTACAAGTTTTTAACACAATTCATCATCAAAATATTGTATCAAAATACATATTTCTTTTTATAACTACTGCAAATTTAAACAGCTTGCAAGTGCATTTAAGGAAAATAGCAATAGGGGAGGCCGAAACTATTTGATTTTGTTTCAATATGAAATAACCATGACCAAAATTACTTGAGTTTTTGATACCCCTTAGCAGAACTGGATGAGACCACCCCAAAGGCTGTGCTGCTTTAGAATCAGCATTAATAAAACACTGGTATTAGCTGTGCAGTCACATTAGGCCTGGCAATCATTTCAGTCTCAGGCAGACACGCAGCAGTCAGGAGTGTGGAGTGCAACATCCCCACTAAATGCTTCTGACAAACCAAGTCATGATTGTCGGGGTTAATCATCCTGCTGACTGCCCTTTGCACAGAATCTAGGACACTCTCTGCTGTCCTAGACGAAGCACAACCACTTGCTGGGAAAGATTTCCAACAGTTTTCCTGACTTTTCTGACCCACAAGAAGTTTTTCAGTGCATTCAACTTTAAACCCTCTGGAAAAGTACTTGAATGCTCTACCTTTCCCTGTTAGAGACACAGCTGCTTTGCTGCTACACCAGAAACAAGAACAGCACCAAAACTTTCAGAAATATGAAAGATTCAGAGACTAATCTTGTATATTTATGTCATGTGCAGGTGCTTGGGCCTGCTACCAATTTTTTTCCGAAATAATGGGTCAAATTAGAAGTATTTTCCACAGAATTGTAAAAAAAGCAGATTCAACTGAGGGCCCTCAAGAAGTTTAATGACAGCTTGGAAGTACAGCTGACTCAGAACTGTACCCATAGTCATAATTATTCTGCTTTGTGTGCTATTTCAGAAACCAAGGAAGCTGACCAGCAAAAGAAAACACTGGAGGCAAAACCAACAACACTTTCCAAATTACACAATATTGTAAGCAACAAAACAATACTTCTTTTTATTATCCTCAGTCACAACTGCTGACGCTGGCAAAAATTAATTAGGAATGACTTCTGCCTGGCTCCCACTCCCTGCATGAAACAGCAAATCCCATCTGCTGTTCCAAAAGCACCTTTCTGCACCCAGACCCAATGCAGTTTCCCAGTTTGCCACTGCTCCAGCCTCTGGTCTCTTAAACCCAGCTGGGTGACAGCCAAACCCTCCCACCTGCTCTCCAAAGCTACAAGGATGCTCCTGGGTGTCCCTGTCACATCAGAGCTTCAGGAGTGTGGATTTTTCTGGTTCTGGGGCTGCCACACCTCTCCTGGGTTTAGAGCAGCCAGCCCAGGACACACTCTGCTCACCAGCAGTGCCTGAAGACAACTCACTCTGTTCCACTGCACAGTGGATTTACTCTTCTTTCACAGTGTATTTACAGTTCTCTCAGATCAGACAAGCTGGAGTTGTTTTCAGAGCATAAATTATGTGTGTCTTACATTACCCAGGTGTTTTCTTTATCTGAGTTACTTCACCCTGCTATTAATGGTGGTAATTGAGAGTTTAGAGTACATGAGTAACAGCCAAGATCAACTGCAGGATATGCCCAACCAACAATTCCACATGTCACAGCACAGAACATGTTTTGCTTCCACCCACTCATCTTCCTTCAGCTTGGGATCAGAACTTGATAAAAATGTGAAAAAAAACCCCCATTCTTTATAAGGCATTCAGAGACCCAATGGCAGGAGAAGGTTGCAGGCAGCCATTAAGTCAGGGCTGGTTTTGCAGCAGAGGCTTCAGCCCGAGCCTGGTGTGAAATGCCGGTGTGCTGCTGCCAGCCCTGCCTGCACTGCTGACCTCTCAGAAACCACTCGGACAGGATCACGAGGCCAAAACTCCTCCTGCAGGTGACACTGTGACCCCAGCTTCAAAGCACAGCCCCTGCAACTCCCTGGGCACCCCAGCAGCACAGAACCCAGTGGGAAGCAATGGAAGCAGCTGGGAAGTCCATAGCAGGAGCGTGGCAAGGCAGGGTCAAGTCATCTCTGGGCTTAGAGGAAGGAAAAGAGTAAACAAACAGAAGCTGCCAGGGAGATTTAGGAATCTTACTCATGAGAATGAGGTTCCTGCCCACAAAATTACCTTTTCAGAGCAGGACCACACGATGATGAGTATGAAAAGGTTACTGTTCTGCTTCAGCACATCCCCGGACTTCAGTTATTATTGTAACTGGAGAACTGGATCATCTGTGTCATTTTTTCAGTACTTAAGGGGTTTATAAAAAAGAGTACAGCAACTTTCTACACAGGCAGTTAGGGCAAGGGGGAACAGGTTTAAACTAAGGCAGGAGAGATTTAGTTTCCTGAAGGAATTGTTCCCTGGGCAGGCCCTGGCACAGGTACCCAGAGCAGCTGGGGCTGCCCCTGGATCCCTGGCAGTGCCCAAGGCCAGGCTGGACACTGGGACAGTGGGAGGGGTCCCTGACATGGCAGGGGTGGCAGTGGAGAAACTTGAAAGTCCCTTCTGATCCCGTCCAGTCTGGGAGTCTGTGATTTTGCCTCTCGAGAAGCTTACAGTGGATGGTGGTTTCAATGTGCTGTGTTCCTTATTTTCTCCACAGGAGATAATACACATAATTTCATACTTGGTATCTTAGCCTCAGTGAATGCATGTTATTTAGATCAGGAACTTTCAACTACTTTAATTTTCCAAATCTCTAATGTTTCTGAGGTAAGCTGCAAGGCACCCTGAAAGCAAAAGATTTTCTTTGCTCAATTACCTTTTACAGAGCTCCAGGGTCTATGTCTTTGAGATCTCTAGCGGTGAATAAACCATTAAATTAACTTTCACAGACAGGAAAGGCAGGAATCCCTAAGAGCTTTAAGAAGTAAAAACAAGTCTCTCCATTTTTCAGAAGCACTAGTTTTCTTTAGGTTCCATACCAAAGACAATTACCACCATATGTGCAACAAAGAATGTCAAGCCCAAGACTATGTTTTGTATTTAATTAACCAGGTTTAAACTCAGTGGTGAGTATTTCCACAGGGCTAGAACTTTTGATCTGAATCCCTTTTTGTTTTGTGTATGATTTCCTGCATTTCTTGAAGTTCATCCATCACTATTCAAAACTTACAAACCACAATCTACAAAATCTCTCTCCTCCATACCCAACATGCTGGAAAACACAAAGGTAGAATTGAAACACACCATGACACCATTTCCTCAGCAACTGCCATGCCAGTGATGATTTTTTTCAAACAAAATTGGGTACTCAAATGTGCTTGAAAACCTCTCCTACATGTGTACTAACTTCTTGATAAAAGCCTTTAATAAAGCTCTCTCTGTATGTAAAGGTATTGGAACACACTGATTAACAAAAACTTGTACCATTCATTATTAAATACATTTATACTTGCTGCTGGAAGTCTAAAGCAACCAAGCCAAGCTTGGGATCCTGCTGTGGCAGGAATCTTTATTTCTTTGTAATGTTTTGCTTTTTTTAGGATCTTAAAAGGAGATTTAAAAGCTTCATTGAAATATGAGAGCAAAACCTGCTTCACCCCACCAATTCCTTGACTCACATGGTAACTTATGACTCTTCCTACTAAACTGAAATGGAAACTTTTTCTTTCAGCTGGGAGAAGAGTGTTTGTCCAAAGAAGGTACAGAGGTGAAATGGATTTTTCTGTCATTCTTCCTATCAAACAGGTCTTCTTTATCCAGACCTGTGACACATTCACAAACTGAAAACTACCTCACAACTCCCACTTCATGCTCTCTGACTCATCTGTACATGCTCACTGACCTGAATTCTTCTAGGAATTTCAAGTTCCTTGACAATGGAATGGAAGTTGTTTCTCTTCTATTTCCTAATTCAGGACATTAATGAGCCTGACATCATTTGCTTAAAAGTCTTTCACTGTTCAGAATTTTCAGGAGAAAATATTGAAGTTGAGTTTTTCTGAATATTTGGCTCAGTTTGCTGACCCCCATGACACACTACAAGCAGCAAGTGGAACTTGGGTAGCTGGAGCACAAAGGCTTTAAAAACAAACACAGCAGAATCCAGGCTCCTGACCACAAAGTTATCTCAAGAAATGTTATTTTATTTCTTCACAGAACTTCACCAAGGTATTAAGTATTTCTTTGCCTTTTCCCTCAGATGCTCATACAGCCCCCAGAAATCCATTAGAGCAACCTTCAGCAGGCAAATGCCAATGCTGAGATTTAGTGCTTTTCCTTCCCAGTCTATAATGTACTTGATTTTAGCATGCAGCTGTTACAAATGTGACTGACTGCTGCTGCATAAGCCTCCACATAATTATATTTGTCCTCTGCTACAGAATTACTTCTACATAAAAGATGGATTTCACATTTTCTCCAGCTGAAAGAACAGTCACCTCCCGTGTGACTGCACACAGGGCACTGTGATAGCAGTGACCCACGAGCTGACCATGACATGGCATTTCCTTGGAATTCATTTTCTTCCTCACAAGTTCTACAAGATTTCTCCACCTATGCCAGCATATTAAAAAAACAATTACTTTTTTTTAAAAAGGCAGCCAAAGAAGGTAAGCAGGCACACCACCGTGCAGGAGCACCACAGATCAGCACAGCCCTTGATGGATCAGCAGGGAAGGTGCCACAGGAACTCTTTCCCCATCACCTCTGTAAGCACATCAAACCTTTTGATAACATTCAAGTACAACTTGGAGAGAAGGGCAACTTAAGGAAAGAAATCCATCCCAAAATTCAGAACATATATATAATTTCCAAATATTCTGGTGGACACCTGGGAAAGTGTTTCAGCAGTGTGTAAAACTGGCACCTGCAGTTGATGCTTTAAATGCAGCTGGTAATCTAAACTGGTAATGCAGGGAGCCCTTCAAAACTGGGCTTCAAACTCTCAGAATCCCACACAACTTGTGAATGACCTACAGATGACACGACATATTTCTAAGTCTCCAGTCTGCAGCCAGACTGACCTTATTGAATCCTGCATACTAATGGGACAGAGGAATACTGAGACAACTGGGAGAATATTTTGCAGAGAATCCACGACAGATAAAGCTGTTTTATTTAATAAGCCTCAATGATATTTCCAAAGCTAAGCCAGGTAGGACAGCAATGATTTATACTCATGCAAGACAAGATAAGGAAAGCTTTAACAGTGACATCTTTCCATTTTCATTTGATTCCACCTGCATAATCCTGTCACAAATCCTGAGTACTCATCTCAGCATATCTAATAAACCCAACTGTTGGGACTGCTTAAGAGGTCACAGTGTTATATCCACGTCTGTGAGGTTTTGCAGAAACCTTGCACAAATGGTGGTGCTCTAGCAACAGCTTTTGCCATGATTCTTCTCCCCACTCCTGCTCACCCCTGAGTCCAGCCAAGGGACTTTCCAGAAAGCCTGGATGTGTTAAACAATTCTCCTTAACACTGATAACCAGACTCAACAACTGAAACAGACCTGCTGAGTCTGAAGCAGACTCCCTGATCATTACAACACAGAGTTTATACCTGCCTCCAGAGCTACAGAAAGAAAACTTTATTTGCACACTGATGGCAAACTGCAATGACATCTGCAAGGCTAAGTTGCAACAGCAATTTTTTTTTTTTAAAGCTGCCCAGAAAAGCCCCACATTTTGGTTACACAATAAAACTGAGGTTGAGATGCAACAGCTGATACCAACAAACTAAAATTTTTTCCCAAGTATCTACCAGTTTTTGTACCTTGTTTGTTCTCAGTAACACCTGACAGCAGAACAGGCTCATTCCCATCACTGACAGTAATGTCTACACAAACATACCTCACAAAGGTTCTCCTGAAACACCACTCAAAGGAACCACTTGATTCTTTCAGGTCTGATTTGGAAATCAAATGTAAGGTATAATTTTTACAAAGACTATGTTTATCACTAGCAAGTTTTTCATAACAAACTGTCTGCTGAAACGTGCAAGAAGTGGTGCTTTGAATTGGAAATTTATATAAGGCAACTTACCTTGGATTGTAAAGCATCTTTTCCAAATTAAATTCTTTGAGATATGTAATTACTGCTGCCAGAGAGCAAATAATAGGCTTATCCAAGCTTAGTATTACAGATAGGTTTTGAGGACCTAAAAAAAAAAATTTCTTGTTAAATATTTATTTTCTGGTTAACCCACTGTGTAGAAAAAGGATAATCTGCTTTTCAAGTTATTCTAATAGAAATCTGTAATGTATATACAGTGCTTTATGACATCTATAAATCAACACAAAGCAAGGCTCCAAAATAACACTTATGGTTCCAAATAATGCAGACACACTGCAACAGTGTAAACACATGATGAAACAGAAAACATTTGACTCATGGGTTTTTCTTCATAAAAAATTACTAACTGTTGGCATAACAAACTTCTAAATATACAAACTAAGAATGGAATTCTGACATCTTCATTTTTGTGCACAATGCTCTACTCCAGTGCCTGTTCCAGCTGCAACAACAGGAAAACTCACTCCACAATACCACAGCACAATCTGGTATTTTTAAAAACCCACACAGCTCAGGTTTTTACAAGGATGTTTTTAAAGCTGTTCTCACCTGCAAGACCTTTACAACTTAGTTAACAAGAATGTTACTCCTGTCTTCAAAGAGGGCAAGAAGGAGGGCCCAGGACACTCCCAGGAGTCACCTCCATCCCTGGGAAGGTGATGGGACAGGTGGCTCTGCAGGTCAGCACCAAGCATGCAGAAGGAAAGGTCACCAGGAGTGGCCAGCAGGGGCTGGGGACACTGTGTTCACCAAGGGGACACTGTGTTTGAGACAGCTGGGCAGAGAGAACCCTAAGGAGGTTCAGCAAGGGCGACTACAGGTCCTGTGCCTGGGGAAGAATAACCCCAAGTACCAGAACAGACTGGGAGTGACCTACAAGAGACCAGCTCTGTGGAGAAGGACCTAGGCTTGCTGGTGGATGGCAAATTGACCATTAGCTGACAGTCTCCTGGGGACCAGGAGGGCCAGTGGGATCCTGGAATGCATCAGGAAGATTATGGCCAAGAGGTCAGGGAGGGGATCCTCCCCCTCTGCCCTGCCAAGGTGAGGCCACATCTGGAATGCTGTGTTCAGTTCTGGGCTCCAGATTCAAGAAAGACAAGGAGTTGCTGTAGAGGGTCCAGTGGAGGCCATAAAGATGATTAAGAGGCTGGAGCATGTCTTATGAGGAAAGAGTGGGAGCTGAGCCTGTTTAGTCTAAAGAAGAGAAGACTGAGAGGGGATCTCATCAATCCATATAAATACCTCAAAGGGGTGTCAAAGGATGGTGCCCAGTGATAGGCTGAGAGCAGTGGCCATCAAATCAAGGGCAGCAAGGTGCAGGGCAGCAGGAGGAAGAACTCGTGTCCATGGAGGGGCAGAGCCCTGGAACAGCTGCCCAGGGAGGGCCTGGAGTGTCCCTGGCTGGAGACACCCCAGCCCCAGCTGGGCACCTTCCTGTGCCCTGCCCAGGGCTCCCTGCCTGGCCAGGGCTGGGCTGGGCGAGCTCCAGAGGAACCTTCCAGCCCCAGATACCCTGGGATTCTGTGAACTTGAGGAACATTTCAGATGTTGAGTAATCCCCCTCAGCTGTTATGTATGTTTAAATTTAAACCTGTCTAAACACACACCTTCAAGCTATGAAAAAAAGTAATGGTAGCCCTGTTTCATTTCTATTTAAATAATGTTCCTTTTCCTCCAAGCTCAAAATGAGATCCCACTGTGCAGAGAATGAAGCAAAGGTGGCCAAAAGCCTGTGTGACTGTAAAGGCTAATAGGGTGCATGCTTCAAAGATATTTGGAATGAAAGACCTGTAATGTCAGGCACTTCTTTTGCATAAAAATCTGAATGAACATACCTGCAGTACCAGGCACCTCTTTTGCATAGAAGTCAGTAACCCTCTGGAAAGCATGGCTGTACTCAAAATTGAGGTTTTCCATCCTTTCTAACCTAATTCTGTCATCCTGTAACCTGCAAAGAAAAAAAAAAAAGACTTTCAGGTTTTTACGCTCCCTTCATGAAGGAGGTTACAAAGGTGCACTTTCTTTTGTCTTTGCTCTGTTGGGAGTTGAATGGGTAAAGAATTAAGAAATGAGCTACTAAAGTAGGTTGAAAACATTTCCAGGTGTGCTGTATTGCTTTAAATGTTACTTGTAACCTCTGTGAAAGTGCAAATAAAGCAAAGCCAAACAGCAGCAAGCACAGCCAGAATAGAGAGACTGCAAGAGGTGGTGTAGCATACCTGCAAGGTAGATACAAACACATCTTCACCAATCACAGCAAGTATTTGCTTTATCTCCTCCTAAGGACTGATGATCAAACTTAAGCTATTATCCTATCCCATCCCATATTTAGTTATCCTTTGGAAGAGTTTTTTCCATGCTGCAGAACCAAAGAGCTGGATTTCTTTCAGCCTTAGTGCAGTCTGGGCAGCCGAGGATGGGTTATTGCTGATAACCCCCTCCTGCCAGCACTTGTACCCCTTCTGTCAGTTACATCAGCAGCTCCTCCCAGTTCAACAGCACCACCAAACACACCGACCTTCACAATTTGCAGCACTTCCACACTGCCTGTTCTCCCTAACTGGTGGCTGGAATTAAGACTGGACGCTGCCTTACCGTTGCAATTTGCACAGCTGTCGGGAAGCACTGAACAGATAATGCTGGTTCAAAACCCGCACAGAAGAACCCACGGTGGCCCTGCCAGCCTTGAGCAGAACTGCACAGCTACACAGTGAGCACTGAGCCACGGAGAAAGCTCCAGTGAGGAGACACACACAGAACCCACCTGGCCTCAGGGTTTCCAGTCACTCTCACACCCCTGGGATGTGAGTCAGCCAAGCGCTTTGAGAAGAGTGGAACTGTGCCAGTGAGAGGGACTCTGCAGGTATTACAGCATGGAAGTTAATCTATACCCTTTTAGCAAGGCTTTCCAGTTTCACAGGGGAAAACAGACACTTTCTGCTCACATTCTACACACCCCACCTGCTGAAAGGATCAATACATCTCTGAGGCCCAGCTCTCAAAAGGGAGAGTTAATTTCCACAACATGTGTCCAACTAACCAGACTTGTCCCAGCACATGCTCAGTGATCCTGGTCTGCCTTCAAATGACTGGTCAAATTAAGTTTTCAGTCTTTACACTCTCTGGAGTCCCCTCTCCCCAACCCTTCTCAGGATGAGCAAACATCCTTCAAGCAAAGGAAAACACCAGCCCCAGTCAGCTGTTTTCTTCCTTGCCTTTTTCCCCTGGTGCTGGACAGTGCCTTTTCCTGACCCAGAGATGGGCCAACTGAGAGTTTTCAAAGCTTTGATTCCATTTTCAGTCTCATTTGAAGGGTGGGACAGTACAGATGTTGTAATTCACTCCCTCACAATCAGAAATTAACAATTTCCTAATTACTGTCAGTGTTTCCTGGCCTGTCAGCTTTAGCCACACCGTGCTGTAGATGCCTTAAAGCCAATAATCTGAAATCCCCCCTCGTGGGCCCCACTGCAGTGCACCTTTCACAGCTCTGTTTCTCCAAGGTACCCAGTCCCATGTGCAAGGCCACCCTGGGAAACTTGTTTCCAGCTGCATTTCTCCCTCAGCAGTGTCTGTCCATTCCATGGCATTTCTAAGTCAGCACTGCTTCTCTCAAAGCTTGCACACGGATGCACACTGTGAGAGCCTTCTGTCAGGCCCTGAGATCTCTGCAAATCCATTTCCCACATTTCCCTCTCTCTTCTGGACAGAAAAAAACTTCCTTGATGGCCTTGCTCATCATTTGCTGTGCACAGTGAAGCACACAAGGCACTACCACTAACAACGCCACGATAACAATCAGTGCATACAAACCCATTCTGCAGAGTTCCTTTAGCCAAGGTGCAAAACTCCATCCTTCAAACAAGTCATCTAACCATGATCCATCATGTGTTTTAATTGGATTTGTCAAGTCTCTCAGGTTTTGAAGTTGCTTGTGGATGGACTCTGAATGCTCAGACAAGTTCATACAATGCAGTCCCTCAAAACCTCTGCAAATCCATTTCCCAACCCCTGCTCCGTGCCCTGCCACTCCTGTGCACGAGCACATCCACCCCTTGGGGCAAATCAGCAGGTATCTTGGTGCAGAGGTGCAGAACAGGCTCAGCACAGCCTCCCCAGGTGATGGATGACACCTGGAGAGCAGCACAGCACCTCGGAGAAGCCCTCAAAGGCAGAAGGGCCTTGCTGCTGACCAGGTGTGGGCAGGGACTTAGAGAAGCCTTTTTACACCAAGATTTTATTTTTAATTTCTGCCTCTTTGTGTTTTCACAGCAATGACTACAGACAAGTAAGGCTTAACAACAAGGTCTGCAGGGCTGATTTGTAGAAAGAAAGTCAGAAAGGAAGGCTTTGGGGTGTATTTCACTGGATGGTTCATGCCACAGCTGTTTGCTTTCTAGTGTTTAAACATTCATTGCTGTGATTTTCTTTAATTCATTTGTGATTTTCTTCCCTTTCATAACCACATGTATCCAACTCCTTAGCAAAAACTCTGGAGTATGATAGTTACAATCAATATATGTTCAGTGACTTCTAACAGTATTTTTGTTTGCCAACTCAATGAATGACAATCATTCACTATTATTCACTAATTTAAAATTATTAACTCAGTGATCTGCAAAGATCTTCAAATATTTTAATATTTGTATTGTTGATACAGTAACATCAAATATATATATGACATTATGACTGAAGAGTATGCACCTGATATTTTAGATAAAGTAAAAAAAGTGGAAAGTTACAGATTCAATGCGTGAAAAAACCTAAATTTTTAACAAGATGCATGAAAACAAAGTTTGCTGCAGAAGGTTTTCATGGGTGTCCTTTGTACAACAAGATGATCACCAAAGGCCACTTTCCTGATTACAGGCAGGATGATATGTCGATGCTTATTTTATCTCTCCAGCCACCAGTGCCTGTTTAAATCAGAAGTCAATCCACCATCAGCCTCTGTAAACATCACTCTTGTCAGCAGCTCCAAATGAGCTGCAGTTCAGCTCTTCCCAGCTCCCTGAAAACAAGCCATGCCCTCAGCCCCTGAGCTCACCAGAGATCAACTCCTCAGCGCCTCAAAGCTCCCTGAGCCCCTGCCCAGCCCTTCTGCAGTGCACACTGAGTGACCAGGGAAGGATGAGCCCCCCGTGCCCCCCACCAGAACACCCTGCTCCTCCCAGCCCTGGCATCTGGGGCAGAACTGCCTCTGCTCCCCAGATAAATCACAAAGCCTGCCCAAGGACACCACCACCACCCATAGCCAAGGGTCTGAAACCAGTGTGTCCACAGACAGCTGAATAAAGGGTGGCACCCTACAACACACACGGGCACACCACACTGCAGTAATGCCATAAATAATGGAATAATGCCATACTGCAATAAGTAATGCAATCATGTATAATGTAACATGTGCATCCTACCCTGCTCCTGTTACTGGAGGGACTGATTTATCTGTCACCCTGCTGGCAAAGTGAAAAAGGATCAACACTGCTGGGTTTAATTCCTCTATTTATCTGACAAGTCAATGCATCAACCTGAAATTCGTTGCTTAACAAGTGCTGTAGGAAAAATATTTAAAAGAGTGCTCTCAGTTTGACAGAAAGGTCTCTTAAAAAAATATTTATGAAAATGCTAGAAGCTAAAAAGGAAACAACATAAATAAAACTAATTTACAGTAACTGACTCAAGGTATCTAAAAAATAATAAGCTATTTTATTAGGAATGAGCTTGCTTTAAGCACAAGAGCTAACTGCAGTGTGCTGCATAAAGCAAGAATCACTTCACTGCTGCTCTACAATTCACAATTAAACAGGCATAAAGTGAATAAAGACTTACTGCAAAACAGACACGTCCAAACTGAGTTTTCTTAAGGCTCAGTAAATCCTCCTAAGGAAAGCAATTAACTGCAGAATTTTACCTTTATTCTGCCTTGCCCATTCTGCTTTAGTACATTCAAATGCAGGGGTGTACAGACCAAAATGCCCCTGCACAGCCCTGAATCACAACACAAGGACACCAATGATGCAGAATTTGGAAAGGTGTCTGCTCCTAAAATTTAGCAGAAAATTTTTACTTCTGATGCTAAGCACAGATCTGTAAAGAACAAATGATTAATTTAGTTTTTCCTGTACAAGTTATTCAAACTGCTCTTTTCTCTGCATTCCTCATAGTTTACTCTGCTGGGGTGACCAGTCTGTCACTGCAGGGAAAAACTGCCAGCACTGCCCAGCAGGGCAAGGCAACCTGAATGCATTAGTCCTTTCAGATATCCAAAACACACTGTGTCACCTTCCCTTGGCACCACCACACTTGGCAGAAACTGCCTTTCCTTCACTTGTCACCACTGGATTACCTTTGTTGGCCAGCCTCTCCTAGCTCAGGGTGATGCTTTATCAGGGTGAGGCTGGACAAAGTTACAGAATAAAGCAGGGATTTATTCCAAGGATCTCCTCCGTGGCTCCACCTTGGGCAGCACCAGAGCCCAGCCAGGGCTGCACCCAAGATGACCCAAAATGGCCCCAAAATGCCCGGCCGGGCACGGGGTCTCTCCCTGGGATCAGTTCTGCTCCATTTGCCCCTTGCAGTTCAGTGTCCCATCCCAGCTTTAGCCCAGGCAGTCCCACCCTGCTTGTTTTTCTCTCTCCAGCCCACGGGCTTTGTGCTCCTGGCCTGAGATTTGGGTCATTTGTCCTTGGTGCCCAGCTGGAGCAGGAATTGTTTTGTCTCCCTGCTCTGTGCACAGAGCTCACCATCCCCTGATGTGAACCCAGACCCACACATTAAAGCAGCACAGAATCTGAAAAATAGAAAAGCAAAATCTGAGGCATCAAGGGAGCTCAGTTCTGACTGTGTCTGTGGAAGTAGAGAACAACCATCCTCCCTTTTTGGGTGAGCCTTGGCATGGAGCTGCAGCAGCTTCTCTGGCAAAGCCTCAGGGACATTTCCAAGCAGTTGTTCTTTTGGCACCGAGCACACACATTTCTAGAAGCACAGCTTTTTCTGCAGGCAGAGTCAAGTGCTCCCGCACATTAGCTCTGAGCAGGAGCAGCTTTCAGACACCAGAGATGGGGACTGCTGTTGCAGAAAAACAGCAGCACAGTCACCTTTTCTGAGTATCTGACACAAATGGCTGCTGTCCGTGAAAACCAAACAGAAACCACCCCATGGTATTATCAGTATGTTATACACAACGCAGCACCCCACAGCATCTCCAGCTTCCAAAATGCCCCTTTCCAAACCCCTTCTGAATGCCAGAAGCTGATGAAAAGCCCAGAAGCAACTCTGACATAATTTAATATACATAACACATATATGAGCATCTGCTTACTCACATGCATGTACACATACAAATATATAAACATACACAGATATAACCTTGAGGAAAACTCCTTGCTTGCCTTTTTCCATCTGAACTACCTACATTTCTCAACACATTTTCTGATTTTCTCAGGAAGAACTACATCTGAAAAGAACTCCAACCACACTGACAAGCCTGGAGCCTGGAACCAAGGAATTCTAAGAAAACATTCTTTTAGCTTTAGGAACTCAGAGGCAGGAGCTGCCGAAGAAATGGAGTAAGGAGGATAGAGAGAAGCAAATGGCTGTGCAGGCTCTGCATAAAACTGCATCCCTTCTGTCAGGGCAGAACTAGGTAGCACAGGACAAAACACAAGCACAGCTGTATTTCCAGCAGCTTCTGCACCCACACACAGAAATCTTCAGGCTTCTTCCATCTGTCTGTCTCAAGAATGGGATGAGACACATTGCACTCATGTCTTGGAAAGTAGAAAAGATCAAGAACTGCTAGGAAACTATTTATTATTAGCACCTAGGAACAGCCAGGATGAGCAACAGTCAACACTGAAACCAGACAATCCCACCACGTCAATTTAATTTCCCTCAATTGCAGAGGAGCTGGCTCTGCGGACAGGGAAGACGCAGATGCTGTACCTGCTTGATCTCAGAGAGGCTGTTTCCCAGCTCCACACGTCCTCAGAGCTGATGTGCAGAGCATGATTCACAGGCAAGTGCTCTCACAGAGCGGCGCCAAGCCGGCTGGAGAGCCGCACTCGGGCAGAGCAGGGCTCCCTGTGAGATGAGGTGAGTGCTCTGAGCTCAGCACTGCCCCGGGAGCACTCTCTGCTCCTGCAGCACTCACAAAGGCAGTCCCAGAGAGGGCAACTCCAGCTCACTCAAACATGGTGCGAGGCTGAGGCGGCCACAAACAGCGTCAGAAAAACCAACTCACAATGTGGCAGAGAAACCCCTGAAATGCACCCATTTTCTCCACCATGTATGGCTGTGAACAAACGCATCGAGGGACACATGAAACCCTAACCTCTCATGTAGAAGTTCTTTCCATTCAATACCCCAAGCCTGTAGAGTTTACTAGTGTCACCCTGATTGTTTAAGACTTTCTGAGCCTTCTGGTGTTTACAGTTCTTGAAAGTTCTTGTAACGAACTTTCTCACGCACTTTATGTAAATAACTCATTGTTTTGCACTCTTTTATGGAGGAGGAGAAATTTGACAGACTGTTGGTTTGTCCAGTGTCATTGGAGAGGTGGCACTGTCACCTTCCAATCCACTGTCACTTTTGGAAATCTATAAACGTTGGAGTCAGAATTAAACTTCTCTCTTTTTTACCTTGGGAGAGCTGCGTGTCCATGTTGTGTTATTTCGTGTCCCATAGTGACATACTAGCTTTAACACGATTGGTGACAATCAGTATAACACCCCTGTCTTTAAAATCTCTTTCTACCACAGTGCAAGGCTCAGTTTATCAAGTAGATCATCAAAGCAGTCCCATCACAGTGCCAGCACAGGGCAGCTCCTAGCCAGTGACCAGCACTGCTCACAGGAACTGCAGTGCCTTGTGCAGCTATCAGGTCACACAGCTCTTCAGAGCCAGCACAGCACTCACCTCCAGCAATATTGACTTTCCTTTATACATACAGATATATATTTCTATATTTCAAATCTATTCAGGAATACTCGCCCAAAGTCAGTGTTTATTTTCTGGTATGCTCAGCTGTCTGTTCATTATGATCTCTCTGATATGATACTGGTGGCTCTTTGTTTTAGCTCAGATTGCTTTTATCCAAGATGTGGGGAGGCTGCCACTGAAAAGACATTTTGGGAGGTAAGCTGGACTTCTGTCTGTAGTTACAAAGTGTTTTGCAGAAGCTGTACAGAACCTGATGCTGGGAGGATGCAGCTCACACTGGTCTGGTCTCATCAGAAGCCTGGACCAATCTGCCCTGTGTTTGTCCCACTGCTCCCTCCCCCACAGATGTGCCACAGGCAGCCTGGTAAGCCAGCTGCACAAGTGTGTCCCCAAAATCAGCAGTTCCTCCAGTCAGGATTCTGCCAACCAGAAAAAGTCCCTCTACTTGCAGGGCTTCAAACAAATTAAACAAAACAAAAAAAACCATACCAAACCAAATCAAAAACAAACCAAGAGCAATGGAAAAAAAAAATCAAACAGCAATAAAAACCAACCATGAGGAAACAAAGCAAGGCAACAAGAACACAACCCCAAAACAAAGCACAGGAAAACCCTGCCCAGTATGTGCCACACTACACGCACACTGATGAAATAATGCTCTTTCAATTACACCCCGGGATGGACAAACAGCTGTTTCTGAATCAAAGTGGGAGTGAGGAAGGAGAGAGGACACAGAGCCAATCATCTGCTCCTGACATCCTGGGATTATCCCTATGGGTAAACACAAGTATTTCTACATATCTGGATCTATACAGCAGAGATGAAAAATGCACTGGTGACACAGGAAACTCCACATTTCTGCTGTATATCCTAAAATCAGGCATGGAAGGCTATCCCCATCTCTCTTTCTTGTACCTCGTTGACAGGCCATGAAACGTGAGCCCTTCATTGTGCTTTTGGGATCATTTCCAAATCCCAAACCCCCCTTTCTGTCCTCAAGGATGCAGCATTTCATATCCCTGTGTTTGTGCCAAGTACTAAATAAAATGTTAATTATCTGTGTTCTTTCCCATCAGGTGGGATCATTTTCTGTATTTTCCTTCAGTGTGGGCCTTAAACTTCGTACAACAACGTACAGCTGGACAAGCAAACAATAAAAAGGGAGTAATTACTCATTTAAATCAACTCTTTCTCCTACTATTGTGTCCGGTCTCACCTGCTGTGCAGCTGCAGCTCTGTGTGTTTACATCACTGCCCCTCCTGACTGCCACAGCAGCCCTCTCTGATTCTCCATTCTTCACTTTACCACTGCTGCTGTGCTTTGCAGTTTAATGTTAAATCTGACTTTTGCTCACACCCTTGCTGGTGATTTTCTGAGCAAGCTCAAGCACACTCATTCGGGACACCACTTAACACTATTTTAGTTTCTTTTTGAGTTACCAAGCCTTTTAGAAGGCTTTTTTACCAGAAGGGTAAAAAAGCAAGCCTACAACACCAGACAATAGGTTGGCAGACAGAAAAGTTGTGTTCTGTATTATACATTATATAACTCAAGATTATTACCACTTTACCTTGCATCACTTAGGAAAAAAAAGACTTTGAAGTGCTTAAAAAATATTACCAATAAATTAAATAATAAGAAGAGCATGACTAAAAGAAACCAAGAAGTTTTGGACAGGTAGAGCAAAGGAAAAGATGACAGAATAGCCTTGAAAGAATTAGTTTTGAGACTCTAACACAAAAGTGTGGGCTATCACCTTGTTCTAAACAGCATTTCCACCACCTCTTGAGAACCCCCAGCACCCTGAGGGTATCACACAGCCTCCCCAAGAGACTGCACAGCTCTTTGTTCCACAAGGACACGTGCTGTCTGATCATACTTGTCCCGACTGACAGGAACACGAAACGTTCTCATTTCCAACAGCAGAAACTTGTGAGCATAAAAGCACTTTCCTCTGTCTCTCCTGTAATATTTCTGCAAAGGCTCCCCACCTACCAGATCTCTCAGTGAAGCCGTAACCATTGTGCTTCTGTCAAATCTCTGCCTACTGCCATCAGCACTCTCCATCACAACCCCTCTCTAGCATCAAGCTGATGGAGGAAACAGTCAGGAGAAAACATCTTATTCAAAGACATATCTTCTCCAGCAGCAGAGGTAACAGTCTAAATTCAGCTTGAAAAAAACCAAGCCCAATGCCTAATGTTATTTCCCAACTATTTTAATTATCCCCCCCTTCCCTCATGCTGTGTGTGAGCACAAAAATCTCCCAGGCATTTTAATTTCAACATATTTGAAACCGCACTGGCCCTCAAAACATTGGAAGTTGCGTGGGTCATACACATACATATGCAAAACACACAGTGCTTTGTCCAGAAAACAAAAGCGTTTCCTAGGTGAGGCTGTTCAATTAAAAATTAGAAGCAGACAGCTACAAGACAACACCCTTCTGGAAAAAGCCTTAAATTCAAGTTAATTACTTTCTCAAAGGATTGAAGAGAACCTCAAACAAAGCTGAAAGCTGCAGGATGTGTCAGCCACAGGAAATCCATAATGGTTAGAAAGACACCAGGAGCTGCTGGGCAGGGTCCAGGGCAGGCCCCAGAGAGGATTTGGGCTCTGCAGCATGTGTGTGCTGGGCAGAGCCTGTGGGAGCTGGGCTGGGCAGGCTGCAGAAGGGAGCACTGCCAGGGGATCCATCCATCCCTCCTTCCCTCCATCCATCCATCCATCCATCCATCCATCCAAACATCCATCATCCATCCATCATCCATCCATCCATCCATCCATCCATCCACCCATCCATCCATCCACCCACCCATCTATCCATCCATCCATCATCCATCCATCCATCCATCCATCCATCCATCCATCCATCCATCCATCCATCCATCCATCCATCCATTCATCCATCCCTCCACCCACCCACCCACCCAAACATCCCCAGGGCTGCCAGAGCACGGGCCGGGCTCCGCTCGGTGCTGCCAGTGCCAGCAGCAGCAGCAGTGGCCATCAGATCAAGGGCAGCAAGGTGCAGGGCAGCAGGAGGAAGAACTCGTGTCCATGGAGGGGCAGAGCCTGGAACAGCTGCCCAGGGAGGGCCTGGAGTGTCCCTGGCTGGAGACACCCCAGCCCCAGCTGGGCACCTTCCTGTACCCTGCCCAGGGCTCCCTGCCTGGCCAGGGGATGGACCAGGTGATCTCCAGACATCCCTCCCAACCCCAAATATCCTGGGATTCTGTGATACAGGATTACTGCTGAAGGAGGATCAGATTTTCCCAGTTAATGGGTAAAAAGATACCTTACAAGCACAGACTAAAAACATCAATAGGAAGTTGAGTGGAACTCACCACCAGCTTATGAAACATCATTTCTAATGATTATATAAGAAATAAATGAGATGGTGACAGACAAGGGTCCATCCATGTCTCTGTTTTAAATCACTCTGAGCTAACCTCCCACACTGCTGCCACTACTCTACCTGCCAAGAACTGTCAGAAACATAATTCCTGTTCTTTAATCACAAGAAGTGCTGTGGAAATTTACAAGGAGCACTGAACATCCAACACAGACCTCAGTGAGAAAGCACACTGTCCCTGCAAGCAGCAAGGCCACACCTGGATCTTCCACCCATCACTGCTCTGAAATTATTTCAGCTCAGGGGGTTTAGGTTCATACCCAGGAGGGGATCCAGGTGCTGCTGAGGCTCTTACACACCTTGATTTGGGATGCAGAGACACAGCGTGCCTGGTTTCCAGCTCCCTGCCAGACAGGCTCAGAACCTTGAGTGACACAGAGCTGTCCTGCAGGGGGACAGGACATGCAGAGTCCCAGGGGTGGCCTGCAGGAAGGGGAGGCCAGGGACCAGATGGCTGTGCTCTGGGGATGGAAGAGCTGAAAGGCCACAAAAAGAGACAAAAACCTCCAAAACAAAAAAAAAAAAAAAAAACCACCAAAAAAAACCCAAACAACAACAACAACAACAACAACAACAAAAAACAAAACAAAACAAAACAAAACAAAACAAAACAAAAAAAAAAAAACCACCACAAAACCAAACCAAAACAAAAATACACAAAACCCAAACAAACAAAACCCAAGAAAAACCAAACAAAACAACTAAAGATCAAAATCCACCCCCACTGAATCCTGTTGATAAACACTCGGGCATCATGTAAGATTACAGACCGACTTAATCAGAAAAAGTAAAATCAAAATTAGCCCATAATTCCTCAGTTTAATTTAAACATGGAAGGAAAGTACACACATTACTGTGTTTTTAAGTTATGCTGGTGGGTTATTACATGTGGCACTCAAGCAGAAGACCTGCAATTGTTCTTTAATTCTGTGTTTATTCTAAGAAGTTATAATAAAAAGGAGAAAAAAATCGAAAATATATCTTCAGGACTTTGATAATTTTATCCAGATATTTTTGCACAGACATTCTGAATTGTTATCTTTGGTAAGTGACTATATTGAAAATAAGTACCTGATCTATATCCAAATGTGAAAATTCTGTATACCTGCTCCTCCGGGTATTAGCCTTCATTAAAAAAAAAAAAAAAAAGTGGAAAATACATTCACTCAGGCTGCAGAAGAAAATAAAACCAGCATTTTGTGCAATGGTGATTGCATTCCATTATTAGGGAGCTACAGCATATGTCAAATGAGGACAGACTAAGGAAATTTAAATCATTTGGCATGCAGAAAGTTAAGAGGGCATCTTCTACCACCCTGGGGGCATTCAGGAAAGCCTGGAGCAGATTCTGCTGAGAGGTGCAGGGACAAAACCAAGCAACCATCAGCTGCATTCTCCCCCACAACACCAACTAAACACTCCAAAGGTGATGCAGTGAGGCTGGGGCCTTCCTTTCCTTGAGCATTTCCCAAAGTGGACAAAGATGTGGAACACCTGAGCTCCAGAAAGCTCATCCAAGCCAAATTCTCCCAAGATTTGCAGGGAAAAAAATATTATAAGAAACTGTGCAAGTCCTCAGGCATGTTATAAATCAGCTGTAGACCAACTGTACAAATAAGAACAAGAGCAAAGGGACTGGCTGCATAGCCACTGCTCCTGCAGACCCTTCTGTGCCACAGGAAAGAGGAGAGCACACAACATTTAATGCACTGCTAACACAGCCCCCTGAGGGGCTCTGGGATGGGCCTGAAGCCTGCTGTGTGCTCACACACAGGTGATCTGCTCACTCCTCACCTCAGGGACCCAAGGTCTGTGCTCTGAGCAGGGGATGCTCTGTGGAAAACAAAAGGATTTCCCACACAGGAATTCCCTTAGCATGTGCTCTTGTAGAGGACTTCACCCACCTACAAGGTAAGAGATCTGTTCTTATTCCCTTATCAGTGGGCAAGGAACTGGGGGACGTACCATTCAACCAAATATCCAACCAGACCATGGCACAAAGTCTTTTTTTCTGTTTTTGGCACGTGTAACTCACTGCTCACATTTCATTCTCCTCTCACGCCACTGACAGAACCACTTGAACCAACTCCAACTGAAAGGATATGATTATGTAACTACTTCATCCTTCCTTTTTTCTCCTTGATTTGGAGGCTCAGCATTTGGGACACTAGCACATTCAAGTACCCTCTACTCTACAGAAATAAAAATTTTAAAGTCACAACAGGATCTTCCAGACGTCAGCATCTGCAATTACAGACGTCATCAGAGACCATAAAAAACCCCAAGTATTAAACAGCTCCATCCTAAAGATCAAACCCACTGCTCCGAAGACATTTCAAAAACCAATCCAAATTTGCCTCTCTACATGGCCTGGACCTGGCAAAGCCTTTTCACACTTTTCCAAGAAAGATCCAACTGTGTGATGCTCCAGTGCATTGTCCCTAATGACCTCACAGCCGAAGGAGGCTGGAAAATTGTATTACCCCTGATTTTCTTCCAGAAATGTCTCCATCTGAGCTCTCCACCTATGATTAAAATAAAAAGACTCCCAATTCCAAGCTCACAAAGACACCTTCAAATATAAACACAATAGGCAAAGTTCTGCTCTAGCCCCACTCCTTTCTTTTTTGCAATTACTGGAGTCATTCTCCTTCAATGCTGTCAAACCATGGCAGCACTTGGAACAAAACTTTTAAGATGTGAGTAGGGAGGTGAATATAACAATAAATCCAAGTCCGAAGTGAGAAAGAAACTCCTTGGGAAGTAATCTGAATGAAAGCAAGAGAAGACAGAAAAGAGCAGGAGCCTTTATTGTTGTTACATGTGTTAACTTGGCAATTAATACTGCTTGCATTCTGCACTCAAAATCAGAGGAGGCTTCAGGGTTTTGGGAATGTGCATTAATGGCATGCTATTTTTAATAATTCTACCTCAAACACAAATGTGGTTCTCATTCATCTAAATTAAAAAAAAAAAAAAAAAAAAAAAGCCCTGGAAATGCCAGCCAAATGTTGAAATAAGGCTTCAAACCCTGAGAGCTGTGTGCCCATGGCCAGGAAGGCCAAGCTCTGGTTTCTGAAATGAGGAAGAAGCTGCTGAGTTTGGTCATGACCTGCCTTGCACAATGAGAAGTGTGGTTTTGACACAAAGTGAGGGTGGTTCCATCCCCAGAGAGTCCCTTTTTTGGGAGCTCTGCAGCTGCCAAACTCCTCATAGTTGGGAAACTGAAATGTGGGATGGGTCCAGGAGCCCTCCTGGCACCTGGGGACAGCCCTGTCCAAGCTGGAGAGCCAGCTCTGTACAACCACAGGACAAAAAACTCCACCCATGCAGGAAGATCTGCTCAGCCTCAGCCCAAAAAACACCATGGAAATCTCTCTGCTAAAGCAGAATTTGGCACAGGCAACTTCTCATCTCCCTCAGATAAAGAGCTTTGCGTGTTTTGTAATGGTTTAATAGAGGCTGCTGGACAGAGAACGGGATACATCTGGCTGGTCAATTACACTTGTAATTAATGTCGCCTTTGATAAGCTGATTTAAGAGTCCATCAAATGTGATTAATTGAACTTGTTAATTTTTCAACAAATCATTTCAGGCTTTCCTGTGAGATGTACAAAGATGCTTAAACACAGTCTCATCTCTAACAGAATAAACACAAGTAGAGTGTTAACAATTATACTCCCTATATAAAATATTTTCATCTTATTCCACATTCCTGTAATCCAAGAGTGGGATGTTTTCACCAGAAATTGTTATTTACCTTGACTTCCTGTTATGTGAAAAGCTAATACAAGAGAAAAAGCAAGGCAGTTCTTCCCATGGGTTATTTTAGCATGTAACTTAACACATGCTGTGCACTATGTATTCTTTCTTTCCAAGGATTTACCATTAAGAAGCCAACTGCAAAAAGCCACTTAAATTATTTTACAAATGGAACAAAAACAAAAAAACATTTCAAGGAAGAAGGTGAAGGCAGCTTGGGCCAAGTGGTATGCTTTTAAGGGAAAAAAAGCCAAAAAAGAATTGTAAATTGAAATTCAATTTATCTCATGTTTACACTCTGGGGGCTGGCAATGGTACAGCTCAAAAAACACTTTTAAGTATCACAAGGCTGCACATCATCTCTGGAGAAGTGAGCTGAAAACAGAGGTAGCAGACTTTTGTCTTTGTTCTGCCTGGGGCTTTTCAAATAAGTCAAAAATTGAAGAAAAAAATAGCATCTTAATTCTACAGACAATGGATACTTACCCCAATTTATTTGCTTTTGTAACTCAAGACCTAAGGAAACTGAGTAATAAATCCTCTGTTATCACTAACCAATTAAATAGTTACAATATTAGAGGGAGTACAGGGATAAAACTACTAAGTGAAACTGAGTTTTTTTGTCAGATAAAGGATTTCTGTTCACAAGCCACACGGCCTTCTTTTCGTTCAGTACCTGTCTTCTAAACTACAACAAGTTGTATTAAACTTGAAGCTGTGTGTAGTTGTTTTAGAATACAAGACGTTGTTGGCATACTCTGTCTATAAAGAATAATCCCAACAGAATCCCAAGAATTCCTTTCACCCAGCCAAACATGAAGGGCACTGGTCTAGATTCTGCTCATGGTCAGTGATGAGCCAGAAGTATCTGAAAACACATCCCTATTAATACACATTAATTCCTTCCTGTTTCTGAAGTCTTTCCTGTGCCTGGGCTGCAGCAGAGGGACTTCAGACCCTGCTCAGTCCTCTCTCCACAGACAGCTCCAAATGCACCACTCTCAATGTGGCCACACTCAGGACAAGTTCTCTTTCTTTAAGAAACAAACAGAAAAAAGGATTTTGTTAAAAGAGGTTTCTTGGTGTTTGTGGGTCTCCATTTCCTGCTGCAGCTCTCTATGATGCCACAAAAACTTTTGCCATGATCAGATAAAAAGGGGTTGTGGGAACACAACTCCTTAACCCACCAGCAGCACTCCAAAGCTGCTGCTGAAACTCCATTCTGGGGCTCCTTTCTTCAGTACATTAAAAACCAAATGTCTTACTCTGCAATTAGTAACATCTGATAGTCTGCTAATTATATACCACAGGATGATTAATTGATAGAGCGCATGGCTCCCCCTCTCAGGGCTCAAAAATTACATCATGGCTTTGAGTACTGAACAGCAGATTCCAAAACAAGCATTCCAAAATACAACTCACTTGGAGTTAATCACAAGTGCACTTGATGATATTTATGCAAGCATTTCCTTGCTGAGGCAGCCCAAGGGCACTGGCATTCAGGTTCTGGTGCCAGGTCAGCTCTGTGCTCTGACTCTGGCTGGGCCCAAAAGTTGGGCCACATGTAATTCCTCACAGCCAGACTGCTATTTCCACCTAGATTAACTCAAAGCACCAACCCCAGTGTTACCTTTCAGACACAAACCAAGCTGGGTTTTTCTCAAAGCCATCAGGAATAACAAGTGCACTGTATTGGCAATGTGCATTCGATGCTTTATGGTGAGGCTTAACTTCTCCACTTCAAGATGCAAATTCATGTGCTATCTTTTCAGACAATTAAAACAGCTCCAGAAATCAATTAATAATCTAAGTAAGGATTTCTGACAGCTACACAACTGTTTCCCTTAAAGGCTTTTTTCCCCTCTTCCTAGCTCCCTTTCTCTCAAACAAATATATTTTTCTTTTGTGTTTGTGGGGTTTGTTTTTTTTTTTTTTTCTCTTGGTTTTAGTTTTGAGGTCTTTTGTGTGTGGTTCTTTTGCTGTTGTAGATTGTTTTTGATGGTTTTGGGCTTTTTTTGGTTTCTTTGTCTAGCAACCAAAAAAAAAAAAAAAAACTGCCCTGGGAATGGGTCTGATGGATGGACTGTTCAGGATTCAGGAATCAGCTGGTTGTGCACATCCAGAGGCAGTGGTCAAAGGCTGAGTCCCAGTGCACATTACTGGACATCAGTGACCTGCCCCCGGGGCAGGGCTGGATCCAGCACAGGCTGGGGCTGGGCAAAGGGAGCAGCCCTGGAGGATCCCTGGGGGTGCTGTGGGGCTGGGCTGGGACCCCAAACCCTGTGCTGGGCTGAGCCCAGAGCCCAGAGCCCAGAGCCCAGAGCCCAGAGCCCAGAGCCCAGAGCCC
>JANIJU010000003.1:618480-629183 GCA_025504685.1 Leucosticte australis | reverse complement strand
TTCTCTTCTCTTCTCTTCTCTTCTCTTCTCTTCTCTTCTCTTCTCTTTCCTCCCAACCTCTCCAAGCTCTAGTCTACTGGCACTATTTTTCTCTCCCATCCCTACCTTGTTTTCATCATCCCAGTGTTTTTCCGCTGCATCCCTAACAGACAAAGAGATGAAGACCCTTCTTGAACCACAAGATCTGGTTCCCACTGTTTTAGTTAGAAAGGTCTTTTAAAAATTATGGACACTAAACTTTTTACAGCTCATGGAAGATTCTCAACAACAGGTTTTAGAAAAGAGCTGCTAGAAGATGAAATCACCAGATACTGGGCCAATAAGCAAGCCTGAATACTACAAACATGCATTAAAATGAAATAACTGCTGTTCAAAACCAAACCTAATTAAAAGCACAAGGAAGCAGCATATTGAAATCACTTAAATTACTATGAAATACTTCAGGGCCCTCTAGTGGTTTAATCTCTGGTACAAGAAAAAATCCACGAAGAATTGTTTTTAAAATAAGGCTACTGAGGGGTACGGCAATAATGTGCTCTATTTTTGTCACTCTCATGTAATTAAGGGCATTTGGGCTGGAAAGCTGCCTAGCAAATTACCAGAAAGGTGAAAAAACTACAAACTAATCCCTGTTCACAAAATCAGCTAATGGGTAGCATTTTTTGTCTCCATGAAAATGAGAAGTCACTCATTAACATTCTCTACTGTGCACAACGAACAAAACACCAAAAAAAAAAGAAAAAAAATCACACCAGAATGACTACTTCATTCAAAACTGAAATGCCAAGCTCTAAACCAGCTCTCTACAGCCCCAAACTGCATGGTTAAAAAGAAAAAGGTGAAAAACTGAAATTTCCTCCAAAAAACAGCATCTGCAGGATTTCATCCCCTCTGTTCAGAACACTGCTTCATCTTTCACCTATCACCCTAAAAGTTAGATCCTACTCTGGCTTTACTACACAGAAAAAGTGATAGAGAAAACAGAAACATGCCAAGAGAACTCCAAGCAAAGAGATGATCAGTCACAATACTTCCAGGTCTGTACCCCAGTTCAAGATGGTGCAAAAGGACAAAGAGGATCAAATACCAATTGCAAGGGTTTTCTACACCTACCTACAGTAATAGAAAAGGAAGTCTCGTGTCTTTTAGAGACCTCAAAACTATGACAATCAGGGAAAAAAAGCCACATAGCACCTCTTTCATATCTGAGAGGTAAGTGACTGAGCTTGGAAATTATTCCAGCAGATCCTGTGATCAGGAGTGTGGTAGCAGGACCCTGACAATGACAATGTTTAAGTGCACAAATCTTTCAGAGGCCAGAGTCAGAAGCCATTAACTTCAGTCTAAACACAACTTAGGAGCAAGTGCCCAGCACTCTGAGGGATTTGGGAAGTTCTGAATCCAGCAGCAAACTGCAGCCACTCTGGAAAGGGCCATGACAGAACTAGAGATCCATACCTGCTCCTGGATCTCAGCTCCACCGCTGGCTCTGGGAAAGAGAGCCCCACAGAACTCACCTCATGGAGGTTATACTGTGGATGAGCTTTTCAGATGGATCTGACAGCCTAGATGGAAGGATTATCTCCACTGGCTGCAGGCGCAGAACGCGACTCTCCAGCTCCGAGCGGGAAGCACCGTCCCGAAAACTGTCAAAAATCACTTCTCCTGTGGTTGGCTGGATGGCCTGACAAACAAAAATGTACACACATTTATCCAGAGGATATTCACATTTTCAGGGACTGCTTCAGCAGCTCAAACTGTTAACCAGAAAGAAAATCAGCAGTGTAAAATTATACAGCACCCCCACACAGAGCAAAAGCGGCAGATCCAAAAACCTGAATGTGCTTTTCTTCAAACCCATGACACAACAATAACCTCAAAACACTAACACAACTTTGTCCTGGGAAGTGGCAACAATACCTTACAAATGTAAATGTGCTTTTGTTGTTAGCAGTCCATCACTGTTGAATGTTTAATACCAGACAAACCTACTAACTGAAGTCTGTGACACGCACATGTAATTCGAACTGGAATTTGAACACTTGCTTCTGCTGTTCTCCCCCAGCAGCAGTATGACATTCAAGCAGAGACACAATCAAGATACTTTTTAATTAATTCATTACCAGCTGACTGGGCTTCACTTATCACTGTGTTTTGCTGGTTAACCAGAACTGGGTTTAATCTTCACCACTACAAATCTGAAGTGAAACTAGTAAAAAATCCTCTAAAGTCTCTTCCTCTAAAGAATGGTATTTTGTAGAGGAAGAAAGTGCTCACAAGCCTTAGATTATTGACCCTAAAAATGTTTAAACATTGAAATTTGTAAAGCATCTGAACTAATGATTTTCCTAATGTATTTGGTTAAAATACTAATATGTTTTCAAGTGAAACAGCAGCAAAACCAGTTTGATAAATGTTCAACTATCCACTCCATACCTTTTAAGTTTTCAAATATAAAGCCATCACAGTTCACACACAGATATCTTACCTAAAGTGCCTCTTTTTTGAAAAAAAAAAAAAAAAAAAAATCAATTCCTACTCCCCCGCAAAATAAAATCTGAAAGATAGAACAGTCATGAATTTAACAAGGTAGCCACCCACCTCCCCAGAAAAAAAAACAAAATGCACAACAAAACAACCCCACACAGACCCCAAAATACTGACTGCAGAGAAACTAACCTACCATAATGCCAGTAACAATGTCACCTTTCTTCCCGTCCTTCGGGCGGTCTCCATTTTCACAGATGCAGAGGAGGTAGCTATCAGGGACATCTGCTGTTACCTCTTCAACATCTACAGAATCATCCAGCTTCAACAAAGGGTTCACATGTAACAAATGGTCAAAAAAATACTACACAGATTGGGGTGGACTGTTCACAGGTCTTTCCAGAGCTAAATCTTGTACTTTCAGACATTAATCTAACAATCTTTTTAGTTCCTGGTATCTATTAGGTTTGTTTGAGAAATTAAATTAAAAACATGAGGTAGACAAGACAGGATAGAGCAAAACAAAAAAATGGAAGAAAAGAAATTAAATTCATTGGTTAAAGCTGTTTCTCTCTTATTTTAACATTTTTTAGGCCAGACCTGCAGGACATTGCAGATTTGGTAAGTCCACTCCATGACTTCACAAAGCAACTGCAGCAAACACAACAAACCTACAGCCCTGAGGAGACTGAATTGTTTGTAAAGACAGCAAGATGTTTTACCACCACATAAAATTAAAGGGACTTTATTTCCTGCTGCCACTCTTATGTCAGCCACTAGCTGCCCATGTTCCATCCTGGTGATAACACCAGAATCAAGGCCTCCCAAAGGTTAGTCTGAAACCAAGTTTATTTGAAAAGGATATCTTCTCCAATAAGTGTAGACTTAGTGTAGAGGGCAGTCAGCTTACGGCTGAAGAGAGAGCTTTTATTTTCTCCAGCAGCTTTCAGTGCTGCAGTTTCCATCTGTTTTATTACTCCAACCTACAGGCAGACAAACAAGAAACAAAGTTAGATCTCCGGCAATAATTTATTATTTTTATTATTCTATATATCTGGTAATCTTTTAAGATGTGCAAACAACAAATGCATAATTCAAGCTGAAATACATGATCAACAGAAAGGGCTCTCACATCAATCCTACTAATGAGATTATAAGGCAGTGCTTTTCCTAACCCTTTTCCTACTCCTGACTGCCCTCTCAACTTCTGTACCTGTGCTTTTCGTCCTATTTTGAAACAATTTAGCTGGACATCACTGCTTATTAGAGAATGGTTGCTTGCATCCAATTTAGAATCCACAAGTCCTTTTCTTGGAAATGGAAGCAGAAAAAGAGGCTATCACCAGAAAGCCACAGAATTACAGGGATGCAGAACAGGAAGGAACAGAGAAAAAAAACAGTGGGCTGGGATAAGAAAAACAAGGATGTGAGGAATAATAAAACAGAGAGAGGGTATGTATGTTTCTCCTTATTAAATGCAAAAACTTGATACAAAAACACTGAGAAGAATAATTGGAACTGTTCCTGAAAAAATGAAGACACTTCTCTGAATCTGCTAATGGCTCATGACACCCCCAGCACAGAGAAACTGAAACAAAGGGAAGTTGGCCATTTCTACTGCAGGAACCAGGGATAACGAGCCGCCCACTTCTCAGCTGAAGCCAGGGGCAAGTACAAGCAGTGCAAGTCCTCTCAGGGCTGGTCTGTACTCAATTAGCAGGAGTCAGGGGTAACCTTGTGTCCCTTGGCTACGAGGCGGCGCACGTGGATGAAGAGCCGGTGGCTGGGGATGCTGGCAGTCATGAAGTTGTGATCCAGGTGACAGTAAATGTTCAGCTCCTTAGCTGCAATCTGCAACAAGAGTCAGCCAACGGGTCACAAAGTAATTTAAGAAGGTAAGGAGCTTATCTCTATGACAACAGTGATGCACAACTACAATTAAAAGCTCAGTGGCAAAGGGAAAACATTCCAGGAGAAAGCCTGGAGGGGCCCCTCCACCTCCCTGTCCCAGCACTGCCATAAACAGGGGATTCACTATCACAGGCTGCAGGTGTCAGGTTTTAAGGTTGCACCTTGATCTTTACCACTGTGAGGTAAACCACCCACACGGCACACACAGGGTCTGAAACACAGCTCAGCAAAAGGTCAAACGATTTTCACACCACTAGAAACGCAGCAGGAATGGAAGCATTTAGTTTGTGGTCATAAAGATGGGATTAACCTGGCCAATCAACTAAAATACTGAAAAATCAATATTGAACAGCAGTGGAAACTAAATACTTAATAAAAAAGAGTGACAACACTTACTAAAATGTGACATTATCATGTGTGATTTGTATGATCTTTTTGCCCCAGGTGTTCACTGAGCTGAGGATGGGGTGCTAGGCAGGACCTGCAGGCAAACACTGACCTGTCTATCTGAACTGCATATTTCTATTTCTGGGCTGTAAGTACACCAGCAAATGAGCAGACAAATTACGCAGCACAAATATGATGGGGAAAATGAATTCCCAGTAACCAAGCAACATTTCTCACTGGTCTCAAGCGTGAAAATAGCACCAAACAAAGGTTGGTAGCAACAACTTTGGGACAGATCATAAGAAAAAGCTTTATGAAACATTTACAAACCATCACTTTAACATTATGTTTGTTATACAGTCCTTTCCAGTTCCTACAGATCTGCCATGTGTAGGCGTCATATCCAGGCATGCATTCAGGATGCTCTCTGCACCCAGGCTACACCTGCTATATTCCTCTTTTCTAACACCACTTGCTCCCCTGCCTGTCAATCTGAAAGATTCCTAATGCCAGACATTACAGTTATGTATTATATTTACATTACAGTAGAGTTCTGAGCTGTGATATACAATTCACCTCAAAAAGTTTTTCAACCTTAACAAAACTGACTGGGAACTCACCTTAAATTCTCAATATCCAAGACAGCAAGCACTACCATGTGATTACAAAATAATAAATGCCATTTTGGCAAAAAAAAAAGTGTGCATAATGGATAGTCTTGATTTTCAGCACACAGAGATTTTTCATCCTGATTTCAGGTAACAAAACAAAACAAAATATCCCCTTATGCCCCCAAAGAAGTCTCTCTTGCAGATCTGGCCCCAGACCTAGGGTGACACCAGCATAATCCAAGCATCTTTCCATAATCTTGGAAAATATTACCTCTGCATCGTCGCCAAAGAACCGGTATTTGTATCCACATTCCACACACAAAACAGTGTCTTTATACTTTTTCTTCATTTCTATGAACTGGAGTTCCAGTGGAGTGTAAATGCTTTTGGTTCTTTTATTAAGATTTGTCTCTGAAGAATTTTGAGAATTTTCATAGGACTTTAGAGACGCAGAAAACTGGCTAAGATTACATTGTAACTGCTCCTGTAAATGAAAGATGGAAAAGCGGAAATTAGGAATCAAACAAATCAATTGCCCCCTCTCTGGTTTGCACTGACCACAGAGTTAAGATTGCTCTTGCGACAAAGAGCCTCCAAGCTGCAGCACAATTACTGCAGCAGGATGTACAGAACACAGTATATTTGGAATGAAAAGGAACTAAAAAGTCATGAAAGTCAAAGTTAGTTAGTCCTCAGACACTTGAGGGGAAATCAGAACCCTACTGTATCACAGGCTCTAAAAGCACCGACCAGGACAATGCAGGCTGCTGAGACTGGGCAGTCTAAACAGGCCACACATTGAAATAAGGATGAATTACTGCTCCAGTTTACAGGTGAGAAACTCCAGCATGAAGAGATTAATGATGTTCACAGAAAACCAAGAAATAAACCAGCTTGAGTCTCAGTTCCCTGTCTCAGCCACCAAAACTGTACTCCTTCTCCAGTCTGAACTTCCTCCATAAGTTCAGCAAACCTCTCAGAACAACTTAAACACAGAAAATCAGCACTACAGTTTCTAAAACCTTAAATGTGCAATGCTTTGAGCTCACTCTGTCTGCAGTTTATAATTTGCAATGACATTATATAGCCTATCCTTGCCAAGCAACTTCAGCTCTACCACGCTGTGGTATTCTGTATTATCAGCAGAGTGAGAGGTTCAGAAGGGCAAAGAAAAACGCTGAAAAGTCTTTCACTTACAGCAAAATTCCCCCTCACTTACACAAGATCAAGTACAGATAATATTGGTTAAAAAAAATACAAATACAACACCCTCCAGAATTTTTTAAAGCATATTCAAAACACAGTCAGGTTGTGCTATAAATTCTGCATCTGCAAACAAATCAAATAACATTTCTACCAAGGGTCCCATTCAGATCAAAAGAAGCAAAGTGAACAGACTGTTCAGCAGCAATGGTAATTCAGGAAAAAAAAAGCCAAACCAAACCAAACCAAAAAAAAAAACAAAACAACAGAGATGGCTTAAATCGTATATAGTTTGGGTCATGGGAATGTACAAAGTGTGCAGTCAGAGAACGAGTGGGGAAAAACAGCACTTAGCTGTAACTGCAAAATCCCCTTACTTACACCAGTAAGCAAGAAAACCCAGCCCAGCTCAAACAAAGTTGCCCTGCACCCAGAACTTGGGTGGCCTCAGGAGCTCAGATGTCTCTGCTGCAAAATCCTCAGCTCACAGACTCAGCACTCTGGTCCAAGGTCTGTGCCAGCCAAACAGGGTGTCCTTGTCTCATTTTACAGGAAACTGTCGTGACAAACCATGGGAAATAAGGGCATGAAACCAGGCAAAAGGAGGAGAAACAAACACAAAAGCTGACTTGTTGAGATGGTCTTACCAGCTGGAGGAAGGTTACCAAGTAAAAAGCAAGACACAAAGAGCTAAAAGGACCCCTGCCAAGGAAGGCAAGAAAAATCTATTTTCTGGGTTCTCCAACTGACCACATCTTCATAACCTCAACCCCTTACCACAACAGAATTATCTTGCCACAAGCTGCTCACTTCAGCATTTGGACCCCACATCCACAGAAAGCAGATCCCCCCCAGTTAAAGGCCACAGCCCTCAGACAGGGAAGGCTAAAATCAGCTTTTCATACAAGCTCCTTGCCTCAAAAAGCCAGATGGAGAACTCCCCTAAAGAGCAGCCACCACAGTAAGCCATGAGATGCATTCTAGGGCCTGAGCAGCTGACCCCCAAACCCCCCCAATTAACTAATGTTAACTACCCCCATAAGTAAAGGGGAAGCAAAATACCATTACTGCATTCAAGTCTCTTGACTTGCACCACACATATCATCATGACAATTCTTTGTGTAAGCCACCCCCACCTTCTGCAGATGAAAAAGCAGTTATACCTTGACTGGTTAGATTTACCAGCAACTAGATTAAGCCACATCTCAGTGATAACCCTACACAATATTTTTGCAAAGAAAGCCTGTTGGAAGTTTGAGAGCCCACATCTGGAACTGAAAGCAAGCTGAGCAAAGTGCCTCTCTGAACATGTGTTATTAGTGTGCCACAGCTTCCCCCACAGGCACAGGTGACACCAACAGGGCTTCTGCTCCCTCATGATGCTCCTGTTCAATGGTGTCACTGAGGAGCCAGAGCAGCCAACCTGCTCACCACGCAAGGAGCTTCAGGAAAACATCTGTACACAAACACAGGTCTGTGGGGTTCTGCTGCACCATTCCACGTCAGAGCACAGGAGCACAAAGGGAAGCTTGCGCCAGAGTTTGCTGGTTTAACTCATAACAAGCAATCCACACACCCCACAGGGCCAAAGCTCTGCCTACCTTCTGTGCCACCTTTGGGCCGCTGTCCCAAGATGGAAGAGGATTTTTCAGTTCTGAGCTCCTCCCAGTAACACTGGGACATTTTTCTTTCTCCTGAAAGCCATCCTCCTGGAGGCTGGTACACTGCTGGTTTGAATCACTGCAGAACTCTCTCAGCCTGCCCAGAGTTTCCAAACAGATACGGGACTTCTCACACTTCTGAGACTCTTCTGTGAAAATTCATAACAAAAACACATTAGCAACTTATTTTATAAAAGAGAATGTCTATTAGAAGAACATCAGTAAGCACAGACACAACCATTTTGCTCCAGGTCTCTCTTCCCTGCGTTCCCTTTCCTCTCTCACTGCAGTATTTCTGCCAGCCTGACAGAATCATGCACTTAAACAGCTTGGTTAACTTCCCTGGAAAACCAATATTCCTCACTTGTGTGCTTCTCTCCATGTGGGAAGAGATGCATCATTATTTTTTGGACTGACAACTGCACAGCCATACAGTTAGCTAAGAAGACTGGGAATCAAGCAGATTTTCTTTCAATACACTTCTTTAAGCAGGCAGTATTGCCTCTTGAGGGTGTACTAGTGATACTTCAAAGCATCACACCAACAAATTTAATACCGTTCCCACTTTGAAACTGAAGAGGCTAATTCTTTCTATGGAAACATAATGAACTTTGCATTCACTGGTTTTCACACCAGCATTAACTTATTAAATTCTCTGCTCAAAGCCAGACAGAACTCAGGCATTTCTGAAGCAACAGAGCAGCTGACAATGAAAAACTTATTTACTGGCTGCCTATGCTTGAGGGTTTGCTAACAGTCAACTCACTTTTATCCTGAGTCTTCAGTGGGTTACAGATCTCTTCCAGAGTAATTTGCCTTGTCTTCTTTTCACAGGGTTCATTGCTCTCAGTAGATGTGCTCCTTTTTGTGCCACATTTAGAAGCCTGAAACGTAAATTAAACTAATAAGTTCAGTTACTTTTCTGTTTGCTGTCCTCTGAAAGAGAACAAGCAACTTCACAGTAAGTTAAGGCAAAATAGTCCAACCTCCCATCCCTGGTATTGCTCAAGGCCTGGAGGAGCTTGGAGCATCCTTCTCCCTAGATGTCTTTTGAAATACGCATTTAGAACACTATGTAAACAGAAAATTCACCAATTTTGCTGTTTCATCATTGATCTTTTGCAAGAAGCTTGACTAAACATGAAGAAGTAACTTGTAAATCCAACAGAACATAAACACTTTGCAGAGAAGCATACAACAGGAGCTTTCAGCAGCTTGCATCCACATTTCATATCATGACCTCAGATGGTTTAACCATGGAATTTAAATTTCCTTAGAACTAAGCAGGAACTCCAGCCTTACCAACTAAACCCAAACCTCCACATAACCACAGCCCACATGAGTAGCAGTTTTCAAGCCCACTGTTAAATACCACCAAATTAACATTAATTAGGAAGTTTATTCTACAAGGGCAGAAAGATGTAACCACAACTTTCAAAATATTTTTGGACCAAAGGCAACCAAAATAGCTGACTTGAGTCACAGGTAAAAAAATCAAACACTCAGAACGAAATCCACCTGCAGAGACACAGCCACTTTTCCCCAGAGGTGACATAGGGAGGATCTGCATCACTGCAGGCTCTTTTGGCCTTGCACCTACCAGCACTCAGACCCCCTCCAGCACCTGGGACAGGAGCACAGCTCACTCACTGCATGCCAGAGCTGCCCAAAACATGGGATTCATCCCGCAGCGTGGCACAAGCCAGCAGTGCCCCCAGGAGAGAGACCCTGGCTGCTCCGCGGTGCTGGGCAGGCCTGGGTGCCCGGGCTGTTCGGCACGGCCCTGCCCTCTCCCTGCCATCCCTGCCAAGGCAGAGCGGGGGCTCCCCGGCTGTGCCCGGGCTGCCAGCAGTGCCCGAGCTGCCCCGCAGGCTGGGTGAGCCCAGCCGGGCTCTCTCTGACCTGCAGGGCTGAGTCTGGGACTGCCCTGAGCGGGGGCAGCTGCGGCTCGTGGGGGCCCCGAGCATTTCCACAGGTCTGCCAGCCACCAGTGCTTGTACGCCTACATCCTGGTTTACATCCCTAAAACTTGCTAATTGTAGGAGCCCTTGACTAAGGGATGCAGATGCTGCCTGTCCCACTGATCAGGTCTCACTTCTGGCTGATCAGGCTTCAAAAAACACAGAGATCAAACCTCAGAGAACATCCTGACTTATGATAATCTTAATAAGTTCCACATTTTGCAATACTAGAAGGCACATGGGATCAACACTGGAGTAAAGCCCCAGTGCATGGACCAACATGCTGGCCTTGCCCAGATCACCAGACCTGTGCCAAGCTCCAGCTCCTCTGAAACAGGCACATCCTGTATCACAGAATCCCAGGATATTTGGGGTTGGGAGGGATGTCTGGAGGTGACCGGGTCCATCCCCTGGCCAGGCAGGGAGCCCTGGGCAGGGCACAGGAAGGTGCCCAGCTGGGGCTGGGGTGTCTCCAGCCAGGG
>JANIJU010000003.1:595489-618080 GCA_025504685.1 Leucosticte australis | reverse complement strand
ACCGCCTCCCGCCGGATGCGCCCGCTCGGCCCGCCCCGACCCGCCCCGGCACAGCCCCGGCGCGGAGCGGCCCGGCCCGGCCATGGCGCGCTCGCTCAACTCCATCGTGGCCGTCAGCCAGAACATGGGCATCGGCAAAGACGGGCGGCTGCCCTGGCCGCCGCTCAGGTACCGCGGGCCGCCGCCGCTGCGCCCCCCGCTCGCACTACAGCCCCCAGCGTGCCCCGCGCCGCGCGGCAGCGGGCGGGCGCGGTGGGGCCGCGCGGGGCGCGCTGGGAGCTGTAGCGCTTGGGGGGGATGCTCTGTGAGGCGGGAAAGCGGCGGCGAGGCGGGAAAGCGGCGGCGTGGCGGGAGCGCGGCTGTGGGGTTGTTTTTCGCGTGGGCTCTCTCGTGCCGTGGCCGCAGGTTATCGCTCATGCGACCACAGCTGGGGGACAAAGGTCCCGTCTCGGCCGGGCACCGGCTCAGCTCTGTCCGACCGCCTCTCCCCGGCCTCCGGCAACACACCCATCACGGGGGGATTTTTCGTTGAAATTAAAGAACTTGCAGAAAAAAAAAAAAATATATATATATAAATTAGAGAACTTATTCTTAAGACACGTTGTAACGCAGTTGGTGCTTCCCCGGCAGGAATGAGTTCAAGTACTTCCAGCGAATGACGAGCACGGCCCGCGTGGCAGGTAACGTGTGGGGTGTGTGGCACCCCCGGCTCGGGCTCGGCCCTTCCCTGCCTTGGCCCTCTTCCCTGCCTGCCCTCACAAGTCCCGCCACTATTCCAGCCCTTTGCAATCGCTCGGGCTAGATGAGGAAGGGACATGAAGCAGATACTTCAGAGGAGATGCAGATTGCTCCTCTTAGGGAGCAATTTTCAAGTCCTTCTTTCGTCAGAAGAATAGAAAACTTCATCTAAAGTTTACCTAACAAGTCTTTACCCGAAACTCCAAGTTAAAATGGGAAGGTTTTCACAAACTGCTTAATTAGCAGAGGTGGTTGGTTTTTTTTGCAGGCTGCATTTGCTTATCTTGCTTGTTTGCTGTGTCTCAGCCTTGGCCATTCGATCCACCCCTCTGACCCTTGTGACAGTAATTCTGCCGAGTGTTCTGCGTGCTGAGCCAAATCCATGCACCAGAAAGTCCAAAGCATAGAGCAGAAGTACTGCAGTTGTTTGTCAACACGGTCACTTTTTCATGGTTTGTTAGGGGGTTTTTTTTATGCTGTAAGAACTCATTGGTCAAAACTCACTTCTGGTCAGCTTGAGCCATTCCCTTGTTTTGATTAGGTGCCCTACTCCATTTTCTGCCTCGAAGCTCTGTTTTGATTAGGAGACTTATTCAAATTTTCTGATTTGAATGTCTGTTCCATAATCCACAAGGAATGCATTTTGAAACAGTTCAGAGTGAAAGACTTTACGTGTGTTTAGAAGACCTGATTCAGCCCTTTGCAACCCTGTATGTACTAAAAAAGGCCAGAACACAACTGACAGTTGTCTTTTTAGATGTCTGCAAGTTGCATCTTACCTGGCAGAAATAAGCTGTGATCAAGAAAAAAGATGTTTGAAATATAATTACAAAGAAACATTTTGCTCTGTCCTGCCTGCAGATCTTTTGATGAGCTGTGATCTCAGATGCTAGGCAGGTAGAGTGCTTCATAACCAGACTTCTTAATGGATTATGCTGCAATAAATCTTCACACCATGGATGTCACCTTTGCCTCTGTTGTGTCTCAGCCTGGAAACAACATGGAAAGAGTGACCGTGTTGGCGTTGTGTTTTTTTCTCTGATAACTCCTTTTCCTCATAAGGAGAAACATTCCTTTCCTTAGCAGATTTGCATATGAGAGGTAATCAGGTTATGAATACTTGGGTTTGGTCAGAAACAATATTTATGTGTGAATGTTAGGGTGTGATTGATCACCTGTAGCACTTTGGCTTTAGATTTAATTTGGGTGGTTCCTCTCCTAGAAATTGTTGTGGGTTTATAAATCAGTTCTCATTTGAGAGCTGGGGCCTGGCCTTGTGCTTTTGCTGCCTGCAGCAGAGGGGCTTGGAAAGGCAGGGGAGGTCCATCAGTGTCTCTAAACAATTCAAATCAATTCTCTCCTGCTCAGGTAAACAGAATGCAGTGATAATGGGTAAAAAAACGTGGTTCTCCATCCCTGAGAAGAACCGTCCTTTAAAAGACAGGATTAATATTGTGCTCAGCAGGGAGCTCAAGTAAGTATGATAAATAAGGGCCCTGTAAAACAAGTGAAAACCTGAACCAAAAAATGTCTGTAGTGTTACAGCATACAGCAGTTCCAAATGTAGCATTTTTGATACCTGTTTAGAAAGCATTTCTGCTGTTCTGAGTGTTATGACTACCTTACTCTTAATTTTTAATATTTAAAAAATCATTCACAAGGTAATTGTCATTTGCATCACAAGTACTGCTTTTTGCTCTACTCGCAAACCATTTCACAAGTTTCAATAGTGTTTCTGACTCATGTATTTAACTGTATTTCTCTAATTCCTGCATACACTGGTGGCCCAAAGTTCATTTTTTGAAGTTCGTTTTTATTAGGATTTGTGGATGAACTGTCCTTTTTCAGAACTCACTTCTTGAATGCATCACCCACATTCACGCAAATATTTTTAAACACAAATGTCCACTTGTAGTGCTTCATTGCTTTGGAGGATGTAGGTGGATTTGCAGGTGATTATATGAGAATATTGGCTTTTCACCTGGTTTTGTTGAATGAATTATTAACGTTCTGAAATTCAACTCAAAATCTACATGTTATTTCTTGATTTTCTGTATTGAATGATCTATGTTTAATGTATAGATTGTGTCTTTATCTTATAGATATGTAAATTTCTCAGTTACACTTTTTCAGAAGCATGTTGTGAAATTCCAGATTCCTTACTTAGAATGCCTTCTAAATTACAGTTAAGCTGTGATCTGTTGAACAATCCTACAGTCAGATGAGACTTCTAACATAATTTAGCAATAACAGGCACTTCAAAATAATTAACTGACATGCAGCATGTAGTTATTTGTTAATTCAGCAGAGCACATTTTGTGTCTAGAGTGTATTGATGATCATGATGAATTGTCCTTGATTTATTTAGTAATAGAGCTTTGCTTTTTCTAGGGAAACCCCAAAAGGAGCACACTATCTTTCCAAAAGTCTGGATGATGCTCTAGCTCTTTTGGATTCACCAGAGTTAAAAAGTAAAGTAGACATGGTTTGGATCGTGGGAGGCACTTCAGTGTACAAGGTACATTTAGCCTCCTCCTAAATTACTCATTTTCTGTGATGGGATGAGGATGAAGTTCCTATTACTGCTGCTTTAGGGGGTGCTTTCCCTTCACATTACCAGCAAACTGCAGTGATTATAACAGAACAGGTCTCAGAGTGTAGGATCTCAACTCTCAAGCTCAGAATACCTGTCTAGAAGCTGAACATTGCTCTTGCCAGTGGGCCAGTGTCACACTGTTGTTGTGCTTTTGAGAGCTTTTCATAAACACCTAAATTGCTGGATTCTTCAGAAAAAGCCCGTATTATTATGTTTATTTTTCTGAGAACGTGTTTTTGTGTTTATTTTACTGAGATTGCTGACTGACCCTGCCAAGGGTATGAAAAGAAAAAAAAGGAAAAGCGCTCCAGTATGTTTAGCCAGAGTATGACACTTTGTACATGTAAATGGAGAAGAAAATAGGATTTAGAGGGAGCTGACAGGTCATGGTGTCAGCAATAACAGGAGATAACCACACAACAAAAGGTCGCACTCACTCTGCTTTCCCATCCAGCAGTGTTCCTACTGCTCCCACTCCCTGGGTCAAGAATTGTAAAGCAAATTCTATTTAGCAGTGAAAGGAGCAGTGCTGCTGTCCTGTAGTCATTACAGGCATGCTGGGAAATACACTGCAGTTGTTGTTGGGCACTCGGATGTGAGATGTGTGATGACAGTGCCATAATGCACCTGGTGGGGAATCAGGGCTGATACTGTGCCCTGTGTTCAGGGTAGGACAATGCATTTTTCTGGTACTTCTTGCCTTTACACTTCGTGCTTTTCATGAACCATCTCTGTCTGAGGAAATGCATCTTTCACAGTAAAGCAATGAGGTAGTTAGAGATTGCTGAGATTGTAAGCAGATGAGGTGAAATAGCGCTGTTGTTCCTCGTGGTGAAGTCCACCTTGTGTTCCATGTGCAAATGCATCCAGGCTATGATCAGATGTTATCTTACAGAAGAAGTGTCTTTGGCTCTCTGCCATGACAGTGCCTGTGCCTTGCAGACGGTTTCTGGAGAGGGCTTCTCCTCACAGAGGCCAGAGCCAGCTGTGAGCAGCAGCATTTGCCCCTTCCCTGCCGCAGGCTCAGCTGTAAAGAGCTGTTGCTTCTGCTGCTTCTTCAAGAGCATCTGTCTTGGAGGCTTCTGATATTTGGAAGAAAGTAATGCGTTTTTTTAGACCACTACTCACCAATACTCACATTATAAATTGGCAGGTTTGATCGAGAAGAAATTGGAAAGTACTGTTTGTACGGATCAGTACAAGGGAATGTGTAAAGTTAAAGGAGACCTGGCTACCCTGGACATGGACAAGCATTGTGAGAGATGGGAATGTCCAATGTGGAGAAGAGAAGGCTCCAGGGACGTATCAGAGCCCCTTCCACTGCCTAAAGGGGCTCCAGGAGAGCTGGAGGGGAACTGGGGACGAGGAATGGAGGGACAGGACACAGGGAATGGCTCCCACTGCCAGAGGGCAGGGATGGATGAGAATAGTGGGAATTAGGAATTGTTCCCTGGCAGGGTGGGAGGGCACAGGGTGCCCAGAGCAGCTGGGGCTGCCCCTGGATCCCTGGCAGTGCCCAAGGCCAGGTTGGACATTGGGGCTTGGAGCAGCCTGGGATGATGGAAGGTATCCCTGCCCATGGAACAAGAGCTTTAAGGTTCTGTCCAACCCAAACCCTTTTGTGGTTCTAAAATTTCAGCTGTTTCTGCCCTTTCAATCATCTGCTCAAGACATTTCAAAGAAAAGTGTAATTACATTAGGGAGAAATCTGACCATTTCATACAGATTCCTGCACTCAAACTACCTTTGTGATGTTAACTGAAAGGGTTTTATGGGGACCATACACGTCTGCCAAAACTACAAGTAATATTTTTAGTGCCTGTATTAAAGATGCACAAAGGAGTATTTCCATTACACTGTGTAGAAATGTGTGGGAAATAAAATAGCAATTTATAATTGAAGTGAATGATCTTATTCAGTAGTTGAGGGTATTTGGTTTTAAAGCACTATTTAGATTTCACTAGTTTGTGTGACTCAGAGGGTGAGACCTGATTTTGTTCATTAATACAAGTCTGTGCTTGTCTATGGAAAGACCTACCCCATTTTGATTATTCAGGCTGTTACAGGACTCTTACAGGAAACCAGGTCTGTTTATGCTTTCTACCATCAAACAGAAAGAATGTTCACATGAGAGTTCCTTGCTGCCCTTTTAGACCAGGGGAAGCACTTGCAGGTAGCAGATTTGCAGGTTCCCAGTGGGATCTGCCTCCAGGCTCTCTGTTGTGGTTTTCTGTGTGACCCTGTCATGCTGTGTGCAAGGAGCATGGTGTATGCAGGGTAATTGTTCTGTGGGTTGCTGACTCCTTGGGGCACAGTGGTTTTCCATCGGGATCACTACAGAGTGGAACCACAGGCAGCCATGTGCTCTGACAGCCTGTCGGGGCTGCTGTGGGTGTCAGAGGAGGAGTGGGAAGATGTGAGGATTCTTGGGACAGCACTGCAGCTGCTGTGCCCAGGTTGGTCTGTGGCCCTGGGCACAGTGAGCTCAGTCTGGTGACATTCCATTGGAGTGGGATTCCAAGGAATAGGAAGCAGGTGCAGAATGCACAGGATGTGAGGGTGCCTGTCAGAAGCTGCAGCAGTAGCTTTGCCATTGCCAGACAACGCCTCCAGGGCCCACATCATTATTTCAGACAGGGACTTATTGTCCTGTGGAGCCTTTTCACAGCTCCTTGCCTTAGCACCGTATCATCAATCAGTTTGCCTTGGGGAGCTCCACCATCACCAGGGCTGTTGTCACCAAGCTCTGGGAGCAATCCTGCAAGCCTGTTTCTGTAGATGGTGTGAGCAGGGAGGGTGCCATGACCTTCCTGGCCTTTGCTGGTTTTTGTTTCCCACACCCCTGGTGGGTGCCCTGGGCTGTTCAGGATGTCTGGACACCTGCCATGCTGTGCCCTCTGCTTGGCCCAGACCTGTCCTGATCCAGGGAGCTGGGCCAGGGGGCAGCAGCTGCCCTGCTGTCTGAGTGCACCTTTGGGACACGGGTGTCCAGTCAGTCTCAGGTACAGGTGGCTGCAGTGCCCTGTCCAACCTTTAGGAACTGAGGCAAGCCAAGGTACTACAGCAGGTGCTCCAGGGTGGCATTTTGGGACAAGATGCTGCCTTCCAGGAGTGGGATGGAGGCAGGGGTTTGCAGCTGTTCCCATCCTTTTCCTCCTCAGACCAAAGCTGTGAACACTTATAAGGACACAGAGCATCCCTGTGTTGGTTCTGGCCATCTCTCCCACTGCCCCTTGGTTCTCAAGGACACAGTTCTCTCCAGGGCATGGGAGGATTTGCATCAGCTGCTTCAGGCCCTCTGTGAGCTGTGGTGGCCATCCAGGTCCTCATGTAGGTCACACTGATGCTGTGCTCACACACTCTAGGAAAACCTACCTGACCTCTGCAACAGGGAAATGGGGATCAGTGGGGACAGGGAGAGGCTGGGTGGAGTGTTGGTATTGGCAAGTGAGAGCAGGAAAGATTGAAAACAGCTCCATCAGTTCAGTGAGGGTTCAGAAAAACTCATGTGGGTGTCATCTTCTTGAATTTGACTGGACACTGGTCCCTCATCAGGTTTATTAGCTCCTAATGTAGCCACAGGGCAGTAGCAATGCCCCCAGGGAAGCTTTTGGCCTTCTGACAGCACAGACTTACCAGGTTAATTTACTTGGCTATTAGTGCAATGCCATCTGGATCCCCTGTGCACTGTTCTGGATCTCCTGGGCTCCAGGAGGAGCTAGATTTGCTGTTGTTTGCCTGGATGAGGAAGGAGGAGCCCAGCAGCGGGTTACTGCAGTTGTGAAGCTGTTACACATCATGGCAGGCACTCTGTGATTTCGTGTGAGCACTTCATGTTTGGAGGGCTGTCTGCTGGCTTGTGAGTGCTTCTTGTGTGCTGGGGGCTTGTGGTGCTGGCTCACTCTTTAGTGCTGGCCCTGCAGTCCCTCACAGCTGTTAGAGCTCGTCAGCTGTACTGGAGCACAGCTTCTGGCTCTGTTTCATCCCCAAGAAATTTCATTCATGGATATCAAAGCTGCTCCCACGTACACCTCAAGCATGGTGAGTGGGGAGAGTTGGAAGAATCATTAACAGTTGGGCTCAGTGGTCTTGGAAGTCTCTTCCGACCTTGGAGATTCTACAGTCCTGTGATTTCAAAACCAGGTTTCTGTTCTGAGTTAAGACACTGCTGAGTTAAGACACAGTGCTGAGTGGAGGTATTGTCTCTTAAGGGGTTCAGGTCTTGGCCTTGACTCTGAAAAATAGTGCTCTCTGGACATCCTGGGGGGATCAGAGGCCCACAGAGGGGTTAAGACAAAGGGCTTAAAGGCTCATGTCATTCCAAACCTCTTTTCATGGACTGGGACACCTTTCACTAGACCGGCTTACTCTGAGTCCACTCAGTATAAATTGTATAAATTACTCAGTATAAATTTTATCAGTCTCTTTTAACTACATTTAAACTGTGTGATTTAGACCATCAAAAACAACATTGAGGTTTTACTAGGAGTAGGACCTGTAAGTCCATCACATCCTTAAATACTAAATAGGATGTTAAAAAAAACAAACAAAACCAACAGCAACAAAAGCACACACATCACATACAAATCCACAAAAACCAACAGACCCAGGTGTCAACTTCCTTATGTGTATGGTATGGTTTTATGATGCTGGGTGAGTATATCAGCATTCACCAGCTCAGCTCTGTGCCTCCTCTAAGTTCTCTTTGGTCCCAAAAAAATGGTGTAACCAATGGAGTGAGCTGGACAGGGCAAGACTGATTGAATATCAGTGAGGACCTACTTTATTCCTTGTGGAAAGGACAGCACTATGACAAAAACTCCTTTACTACCCTGCCGTGTCCTCTGCAGTATTTCACTGAGGCAGTGTCAGAGTCCAGACCTCCCTGAACAGGCTTCTTTGGAGGCTCCACCTGTGGAAGGTTTCGTGTTTGATACAAAATTTACTTCTCTGAAGTTTTCTGAAGTTTCCTCTGGTGAACAGGGGGACCGAGTGTTCCCAAGGGAGCAGGAGCTGTCCCCATGGGCAGTAATCGGAGTGGCAGGGCTCAGGGTGGTGGGACAGGTCCATGGGGCAGGGTCTGGCCCCGTGATCATAACCAGGTCAGGCAGAGCCTGGGGTGACCAGGCAGGGCTGTGGGCACAGGCTGTGGCCGGGTCGGGATGGCAGCCAGTGGCTGATTTCAGTGTGTGCTGGAATCCCAAAGCAGGGGAAAGTTGCCCTGAACAGAGCAGAGCAAGTGAAAAACTATTTGTCCTTGGCCCTTGCATGCTCACTGCCAGGCACTGGGCACTGCCAGCTGCTGAGGAGCAATATGTGGCCTGAAATCAGCCTGAGCCTGTTGCTCCTCCCAGGCTCTTTTCTGTTGCTGCTTACTGGTCATGGGCCACCTACACACACAGCCTCCAGAGCCAGTCTGGCAAACTGAGGAAGCCTCTGCACTTCTTCTATGAATGTGGGGACAGTGACACAGCTGGCTGGTTCGTTCAGCTAATGAAACCATCTCCCTAGAACAGAGGTCACCATCTGGTCTCCCTGGGATTAAATTTAACTTTCTTTGCACTGCCTGTAGTTGGTCCCACCCTGGTGGTGGTAGAGAGTTCTTGATAAAGCTGAATTCCCCACAGGGTTGGATAGGAAGTTTATTTGCTCTTCTATCACAAAGCAGAAGTGTCTCTGTTTACAGAACACGTTTTTATTTGTGAAGCAGATTATTATTTTGTCATTTTGCAAGTGTGACTCTTCTTACCTCCCTGTCCCTAAACACAGAAAAATACTAGTGTTTGTGTACAAACTGGATGGACGCCAGTTCAGTGCTGTTCAATGCTTGTGTGCTGTGACTTAGGTCTTTCATTTCTAACTGTTCTCTAGTAGAGCAGCTTTTCTACAAATTAGCCTCTCAGCAGTGGTTAATTAACTTTATTGGATTCCATTTGTTATTACTTGGTTCCTGTGCTTGTTGAAGTAGTTCCTAATAGCCTGCTGCATGGTGAGTCACCTTCCACAAAAAGCACTGCTCGTTGCCAGTTTAAGCGAAAGAGAGGAACAGCTACAAGCTTTTCAAAAATGTTTCAAAAAAACCACTAGCCCTTAGTGTAGCTTTTCATGGGTTATTTTAATGCCCACAAGGTCTGGAAGAGTTGCCATTTTTCAGTCTCAAAACAAAATGTATATTCTTAATTCCTGAATTTGTAGGTGAAAACCTCACCTAACAAAGATTATCTTAGAACATTTTCATGCAAGGACCTTGGAAATGTAAAAGCTTTCAGCACTTGTTATCATTTTGCCACAATCCAGAGATCCAACTTTGAAGTTAAACCAAGGGGTAGATTGATCTGGCATTCAAAAAAATACGGCACAAATGCCTAGCAGTGATATTAAGCATCAGAACAAAGTACCTTGAGGTGTGGGCATCTCTCACCACTTAAACCTTCCTGTCTCCCAAAGATTGTGATTCAGAAATTGCTTGTTGCTACTGGGCCTACTGGTCCTTTCTTCTCACAGGGCTATTCAAATTTTGTTCTTAACTTCTGTCAGATTCCCCAGGCTCTGAGAATAGGTATTGCTGCCACTTACCAGGTGGAACTGACACAGGGTGAAATTATCCCTTTAGAAAGTGCTCTTCAGCAGAGTCTAAAAGAGGAGATTCAGAGTGTAATTTTCACGGCTTTGCTAAAAGCCTGTGATACATAAAATTGGGACTGAGTTTGTGTTGTTTCTAAAGGCAGCAATGGAGAAGCCAATTCATCATCGATTGTTTGTGACAAGAATCTTGGAAGAATTTGAAAGTGACACATTTTTTCCAGAAATTGACCATAAAGACTACAAGCTTCTAACAGAGTAAGTACCAAAATGAGTATCAGGCTTATCTTCAGAGTAATCTAATTTGAATGTTTTAAGGGTCATATTAAGGCCATGTTGGTTTGAGTTTGAGGTGAATTTTTCCCCAGAATTGTACTTCCTTACAACCTAGAATGGCACCACACTCTACACAGATTTTCTTGGAACTTGCTATGTTCTTCACCTTTCCTATGATGTTCACAGTAAAGAATTGTCTATGTCAGTTTGCTGCAAAAGTAGCTTTTTCGTATTGTTTCCTGGTTTAGAATTACTCATATATTTAGGAAGCTTTGTGACTCTCACTATGTTATTAGTAAATAGCATTTGGCCTCTGAATGTCTTTTATAAATTGCCAAAGACAAATTAAATTGACTTGGGTGTAGAGGCTTGAGTTTTATGTATTTCTAAGGTTATTTCTTCCCTCTTGAGAAAATTCCTTCTTCCTAATAAATGCAGTAGGAAAAGGTGTACAAAAACTTACAGTTTCTGCCATTCACTGTGGTTTCTTCTATATTATCCTTGTCATATTCCAGTTGTGCTTTTATGCCCTCTCCAACAAGATTACATCCAACAGGCACTGAGGAGCAGCAAAAATTCAGACACCTGCCTCAAAACCAGGGAGGACCAGACCTGTTTTCCTCCTGCTGCTCCTGTTTTGGCTCTCAGCTGGTTACAGAGCAGCAATGGAAGAAAGTATGAGGAGTGAGACTCTCCTCGGGGGGCACAGGAATGGATGAGCACGGCTCTGGGGGAGGATAGGCAGGGAAGAGGGATGCAGGACAGACAAGGTGGGTGGGGAGGATGAGTCATCTTCTCCAACTCCAATATATTGTGAACTACTCTGCTCATTTGAGTGTCCTGAGATCTGACCCAATGCTCCCTCTTGGCTGTTCCTAGCTATATGTTGTTTTTGGCCAATGTACTGAAATGAACATTGGTGTTAGAACATGATTTTGTAAAATAACAAGTAATTTCCTCACTGAAGTGGAAACCTGACGATGCCAAACCTTACCAAATAGATTTAAAATGTATCTCTCCCTCAAAGTCATTATTACTCATACAAAATCCTTCTTCTTTTGCGGGGAGATGAAAAGATTTTTGAAAGCGTCTATTAATAAGAAGTGGTTTAGAAAACCTGGAATATAGAGGAACTCTTTCTATGGTAGCAGTCACCTGTTTAGTAATCTCTTGCAGACTTATAAAAAGCCTTAGCATTTCCTCTAAACCAACTTAGTAGAAGCAAGGCGAGGAAAAAACCAAAGTGTTCCATAATCTTCTTCCTTGGCTGACATTTTGAATAACATATTGGAAGCTTTAATAAAAAATGTTGGGTATTTCTTTAAGCGAAAAATAGGGGTGTTGTTTTATGTCAGAGTATGCTTTCTTGGTCTAAAAGATGTGCATATAAATCATGGATAATAGTTAATATGAATCCTAAAAATGGTGTACCTCTTCTAAAAGACAATGTTTTCTTTTTTTTTTCCCAAATAACTTGTTTTTCTAGTTGATTGGATAAATTACAGGTGAATCATAATGATATTCTTATCTGCTTGTTGGCTTTTGCTTTTTCTTCTCCTCTCTCCCTAGGTACCCTGGTGTCCCTGCTGATATCCAAGAAGAGAATGGGATCCAGTACAAATTTGAAGTGTATGAAAAAACTGTTATGGCACAATAAGGGAGGCATTTTGTACTTCTGTGTAAGGGCAGGTATTTTAAACCATGAAGTTTTACTGATTGTAAAGATACATTAAAATTTTGAAGAAAATCATGCCTGATGGTAAAATACCTCTATAGTGAATGGTTCCAAAAACCGTACCCCACACTTTGAAGGTACACCCTGCAGAAGGGGGTCTGAGCAATTCCACAGCAAAGGTTGTAGGAGACTTTGCACTGATCTTAGAATCCATGGCAGCATCCCTGACAATTCCACAGATAAGGAAAGGCATTAGACTGTGTCAGAGCTTTTCTACTGAAACAAAGGGTTTTTAGTATCTCTCTCCTTCTTCAAAACGTGCAGCACTGAGAAAGCAGCAGTCCTCCCAAGTTTGACTGGGGTGTTGTATACATTTATAACAGCCTTTAAAATGTGTTGATCTAGGGGTAAAGCTAAGCAAGCCCAGCAGGGGAAGGGGGATCAGGAAGTGTCATGCAGCAGTTGAGGGGTGCACTGATCCAGGACCTGTTGTTAGTGGTCAGGAGCACGTAATCATGGAATGATTGTATGCAGGTGCTTTTATTAAGAGCTCTGGGTGTCAGGGGTACACACCCAAATCTGACTCTGACATGGGTTCGGGACGAACACATTTTTATACCCTTATCGTTATATAACTACATATTAATTATTAAACTTATATTCTTCTGTTGACATTGATTTCATCCAAGCATGGATTTTGTAACTTCCATCAAACCCCCCCCCAAACATCGTTTCTCATGATTTTTGTTACGATTAAACAATAATTATATCCAATTAACAAACAGTCATCGCATCTAACAATCATATCGTCATAGTCATTAAATGATTATACAGGTGCAGCCTAACATTTTCCCAGGGCCTATCCTTCCTTTCTAACTCCCCTGAATATTCCATGATTTTAGAAACATTTTATCCTTATACTGTCACTCCAGGGTGCATCCCACAGGATCACCAGTCCTGCTGCAGAACCTGCTCCAGGTGGACTCCTCTCCCTGTGGGGCCGCCGGTGCTGCCAGGAGCCTCTGCAGCAGGGCTGCCCACGGGATCACAGCCTCCTTCCTGTATCTGCTGCTGCCCTGTGGGCTCCTCAGGGCTCCCCGTGGGCTGAGGGGAGCCTGAGCTGCTCCTGCCTGACCTGTCCTGCAGGGCCCTTCTCCTCTCCCCTCCCAGCACCTCTTGCCCCAGCTGTTGTTCCCCACGGGATTTTTCCCCACCTTCTTACCTCTGTTGTCCCAAAGGTGCCAGTGCCACTGGTGGGTTCAGCCTTGGCCAGCAGTGGCTCTGCCCTGGAGCCAGTGGCATTGGCCCCACGGGACATGGGGGAAGAAGCTTCCAGCAGCTTCTCACAGAGGCCACCCCTGCAGCCCCCCTGCTCCCCACACCTGGCTGCACACAAACCCAGCAAAATCTGTTAAAGAAGCTTTAATATTTCCCTAGGTTCAGGGGTTTTAATATTTCCCAAGCTTTCACACAGCTGTGTGAAAACTTTGCTGCTCTCATAAAAAGGCACTGTCAGTTTGACTGCAGCCCCTTCAAAGTGGAAGAAAATACACATTGATTTCTTAAAACTCTGTGTTTCTATGTTCCTGTCAAGCATTATCAGTAAAGATGCAGTTTCTTTATCAGTGATTTTGAATAATCTATGTGACAAATACAGATTATAAGCAATAGTGGAGTAGTTCTGTTTCATCTTTAAATATTAGATATAGGTGAATACAAAGATACTAAAAAATATTAAATAAACTGGTGTAATTTACACTGATGTCCCCTTAGAATATCAGCTATCAGAATGAGCGCCGCTTGAATTTCCCATGGCACATTACTACAACACCTAGCTGATAAAAAACATATTTGTTGCAGCACCTGCTCTGAGTTGTCTCAGTTTTCTCTGTTTCCTTTGAAACTGTAAGCACTTCCCTGTATTGATCTTCTTGTTCCGTGTGTGCTGATGTTACATCAATTGACAAAAACAAGTTTATGCTTACATAATGCTGCAGGAAGTCTCCAGAGTTTTAAATTGACAGCACATTGTTGAAGGGAAGGAAAGAGACTGCTACCAGGGAGATGTCATTTGTTTTTTTTTAAATACGAGTCACAGTGACCCTGGCAAGAGAATAACCTCCCAAAAGTGTTTAAAACATACCTGTTATAGGTCAGTGTTGAAAGCTCTGACAGTTTGCAAAGTACTGTGTTTAGGACAGCTGGCATTTATTAAAAGGGGGAGAAAAGACTTCATGCAATGTTGGCTGAGGCCAACATACATTAGAAACTTTGTGCCTAAGTGCAGAGATAGGGTTCACTGAGGTCAGGATGTTGTGTAGCATCATTTCAGTTTCAAAGAACTTTTAACTTGGGTGCAAAAACAAGCCTGCTGAGAACATAAGTGGTTACTCTTGATTCTTTGTGGACTCACTCAGTCCTCTCCAGATTTAACTATGTCCTTTGTCAGATACAACAACAAATTAAGGTAATTGACGTTTCGTGGAAATGTGAACTTCTGTCTCCTGCTTGAAACTTTTCAGAACATAATGCTGTTCCTTCAGTGTGGCTCTCTGCCACAAAGATCCATTTTTGTTTGGTGTGGTTTTCAGTACAAGCACTGCATTGGGACAGGACCTTTTGTACCACAGCTTTTCAATATACAGAGCCCTGTCAAGAATTAGGAGAATGCATTTGACTGCAGTGAAGCAGTCAAAGCAAATTCATGTTCACCCCACAGACAGACAGCCCAGGCACCGCTCTTTACCCACACCAAGGTTAAAGACTGTCTCGGGATGGGTGGGCAGAAGGGTGTGAGCCTGTGTGCTCAGCAAGCACATGCAGACTGTTTGCTCTCAGTGTATTGTGAGGGTGGTTACCTGGCCCCTGTTACTTGCCCAGGGTAAAAATGAGTCTCTCCTACTGTGGCTTGAAGAGAAAAAAACCTGTGCTCCAAATGCGTCTTCCCCATGTTTTGTTTACTCCTGTACCTCATTGATGAATAATTCCTTGAAAAGCCATAGATTCTCATTATGTCCAGTACAGGGGGAAATGTCATGTTTTTACCCAGTTCCATGCAGCTAAGTGCAATGAACAGCATCATGACTGACAGTATAATTACCAGTCACCAAGAAAAGTCTATACAGGTATAATTTAATCCTCCTCATTCATGCTTTACCAGGAACAAACTGTTCCAAACATATTAAAATCTTAATTTTCAAAGATAATACTAGATTTAACAAGATAGCTAAAACCAGAGGGTCTCCATAAAAAGTGAAAAACAAACATAAATGTTTTTATTGCTTATCTATTACTCATTATCTCTTATCTGACAGTGGACAGCGATTTCCATTTGGCTGTAGAAAGCTGATGTTTTCAGTAGTGTTAGAGCCACGGTGTATTCAAGGTCAGAGCTGGGAACATTCCAACAACAAATCTCTATCGTGGACAGCAATCCGTGGAAAAGAAAGGTACACTCTGACAAATAAGTTAGCTAATTTAGCAAATAAAATACTATTAGTATTTATACAGAAGAGCAGGGGAAAAACAGGAAGGGGAGAATGGCAATGATTATCTTATTCAGGTTATCTGAGAGCACTGGTAGCACTTGACATGACATCTTAATGGGGAACTGACAATTGTGTTGGCTTCATCAGACAACAGCTAATTTGCTGAGGACTTAAACCTAAACCCACACTTGGCCTGAGTGGTTACAAAGTTATGCTAGCAGAAGAAGGTGGGAGCAGGCAGAGGCAGCAGCTGACTTGGAGGGAAGCATTGTTCCTTAATCAGGATAGAAAATTAGGTGAGCGGAGGTGACAGATGAGGCGACAAAGCCTGGTGAAGTACAGAACTAGGAGATGCCTCCCTTGTTATTCAGGTGTGCATTAGCTGTCTCTGCTTGCCCTGAAGGGCTGTAGGAATAAAGCCAACCAGGTTAGGGTAAGGCTGGCTGAAAAATCTGAAGAGCCAGGTCCTGAAACAGAAGAGTGGAAGAGGAGAAAGAGAGCTGAGAAGAGGAAATTGATGTTTCTTAGAAGGATACGTGGTTTATCGTGTTAGTTTGCCCTGCAGCTGTAATTACTAAGAAAACACTTTAGAGTGCTGCGGGGTTTAGCACCTTGAAGATGCTGTAACAAAGAATGTCGTTAGAGAGGGATTTTTAGGATTTGGGCGTTTGTGTGACTGCCTTTGTCAGCTCCACAGAAATCCTCCGCTGGAGCTGCTATCCGGAGGTGCCTGCTCTACACCCAGGAGCAAGAGTCCCATCCCAGGGCCTCCCGTGCCCAGGGTCTGTCGCTGTGCCCAGCCCAGTGCTCTTCTGCTTCCCTCAGTTCTGAGACTGCATGTGGGAAACCTGCTCTTTTCCCTGCCTTCATTTGCTTTCAGCTGGCTCTGGGGTGATCCTGGGTTATTCTTCTCTCTGCAATCGTTGAGTCTCCTTTCAGAGATGTAACATCAAAGCAAGTCATACAGGAAGCCTTTTGTTAGATTAATTGACATGGTTGGAAAAAGAATAGAGGAGCTCTTAAGCAGAGGTCTATTCTGATTACATTTTCAGGACTTTTTTTTGAGTTACTTGGACAATGGCTTACATTGCAAAAGTTGTCTGTTCATCTCCAATTAAAACGCATGGGTTAAAGTAGATAATCTTTTCTCATCTTGTTTTGCTCTTTTTATTATTTGATGGTTTAGCTACAGAATTTGTATGTCATCTTCAGTCCTTGAGCTGTAGTCCTCGCCATTCTGTTCCTTATCTCTTCAGTTGTCCCATTGGATTGAAAATTTACAGAAATTCAGACAATTGGGCTGATCAAGAGAACTAAGTATTTCAAATAGATGTTTTTTAAGTATGTGCTTATTACTGATTAAGTGGTGGTGAAGTGTTTTTCTTGAAATTGGGCCATATATTTGCCTAAGTAAACAAAGCTGTAGGCATGAAAATAAATATTTTGTTAAGTGATGTCTGATGTGGGAAAAAAAAAAAGGGAAAAGTAAATGCAAACTGAGAATAAACAGAACCTGAGAGGGCAATAAATGAATGATACACCATTACCTATGGAGCCCTAAATCAATCTCTTTTCCTTCCTTGAGCAGTTCAGTTTAATAAGTTTCTAACACCAAGCAGAGTCTTCTTCAGTAAGCAAGCCATTATTCAAAGCCATAAAATAATTTATAAATTATGGAATTGATTTAATTGAGATGGGCACATGCATGAAAACAGAACATTTTGATGTTCATGCTTCCTCCAAATGCAGTTTTCCACACAAAACCCTGCTGGGAACACTCACATTGGTTTCGGACAGCTGTCCCAGTGGATGGATTACCAGCCCTTCACTGGAGATGCCTGCTTCACCTCAATACCTTAAAATGGATTGGGCCACTGAATTGCACTAAAGCTTGTTCAGTTGTACTAAGGAGCACTTTAGAAGTGTTTAGTCTTTTTAGTTCTGTATCAGTAGCTCATTGAACATGTCCAAAACAAGCTCCTGGAAATGATTTCTTGTGAAAACAGCTGGAAAAAGAGCTTCATTTTCACAAGAGCACTTTTAATCACTATACCTCCTCTTGTTAGGTTTTGCTCAAAAGGATTAAAATTTAGATCTGGTCCCATCAGCGGTCCTAGGTGGAAAACCTTATTAATGTAACATATCTAAGTTTAGAAAGATTCATTGTTTTCCAATTAATTTTAAACCCTTTTTTTCTCATGGCTGTTCAGTTGTTTATCATGGTAGAAGGCAACCCAATTGACTGGAGTTCTTTACTCACTGAGTATTTTTGTGCATATTGCTATTTCAGCCAGTCAAAATTGATTTCTTTAGTGTTGACTCTCAATGGCTCTCATGAAATTATGGTCATCTTTCCAATGGAATCATGTAAATTCTTCTCCTTTTGTTGCAGACCAGTGTGCAGACCTTCTTTCTGCACAGTTCACTATATTTTTTCGTAGTATGTAATTCAGATTCTTTTAGAAACTGCTCCAGACATAAAAGTACAGCCAACGTTCTGCTGCAATCTAAACAATTTATAAACATATGTATGAGAAAGATTCTGCTCTAAGGATGTTCACAGACTGTGGGAGCTGGCAAAAGATAGTTATCCCCCGAGCCTGCTGATTTATAGCAGCCGGGAAGGTAGCACTTGAATTGTGCAACATTGCAAAGGCTGGTGCCCGTGGAACAAGACATTTATTGCAATATATTCTCTAAAGCTGTTAGAGGGAGCCCTGCTTCCGTCACCAGCCACAATTATTCCTGCAAGTGTCACAAGTGCAGTTCCCACACACACTCAGTTTTTTAATCGAAGTACTTGGCAATAAACCACCAAACACTCCAGAGAGATTATTTATCCAGGCAGAAAACTCCACATCCTAAATAGCTAATCAAAGCATGCTTGATGGAAACCAGGAGATACCTGGGCACTGGCATGATCTGCCTGGAGGCAGAGGGTCACACCAGAGCCTGGCGGGCCCATGGAGTAGGGACAGTGCAGTGCCACCTGTGCCTCCAAATTGCCTGGGAAACAAACCAATAACATAACAAGGCTCTTCTCTAGATTTTACACAGCACGCATGGCGTTTTTGTGAGACACTTCATGGACTCCTAATTCCTTCTGTTTGGTTTTGATCATTATTTTTGAAGCACAAAACATAGCACTCCACTTCTCTCTTACCTCTCAACTGATGTCTCTACATCACTACCATAATCCCCTTTGAAGAATTTGAACAAGCAAGCAGCTGTGCCTGTTACATTTTAGATATATTTTTAAGAACACTGTTGTTTACAACATGAGCGCATTCCTCTCAGCAAACAGTTCTACTACAGTAAACATCTGCCCCTGTACCCAATGGTTTAGAATGTATTTAAGTATTTAATGTATTTATTTTTATTATATACCAAATTAGTTTATCATAAAAATGGTTTTGGGGTTTGGGGCTTTTTTCAGTCATCCCAACTAAACCAAATTAATTAGGCTTCTATATTTTTCCATTCATTCACCATTTTGAAAGTAATTCTATGCACTAATACATTATAAAGTAACTGAATTACTAGAATGACTTATGTTACATTATATCATGTTCAACAATTTCAAGGGCAATGAAATAATACATAAGTAATTACATACATAAGCAATCATGGCTCCTTCCCTTGAATGAGTTCTTGCTTGTGTAGGCTGAGGCTGACCAGTAACAGACAGACACAAGGGAGTGTTTACAATTTCTCATGGGAAGCAAAATCCAAAACTAGGGCAGGGGGTGAAGATGTCAGATTGAATTCAACTATTTCCATTCATTGCCTTTCTTTTATCTTCCTATGAACAAAGTAGAGCAGTTGGCCTAGCTGATTGCCAGGATCCCCAAGGACACAGGACAGGCCCGACTGTGGCTGATGACACTTGGGCCCCACAGGTGTGCCTGGAGTGCCAGGTGCCAAGCCAGGGCTTTCAGCTCTGAGACTGCCTTCCCAAAGCAGGGCTCCTGGGCTCCAGGCTGCAGTCCGGTGCCGGGCTTCCTGCAACTTGCTGACAACTGGTGTTCAGAAAACATTAAATATGTCATTTTCCTGCCTGACTGCCCATATCTGTGCACAGTTTATCGAGAATCACCCACCTGGGCCTGTGCTGTGATCTCAGAAATGCTCATTAGGTCGTGGCCTTGACCTCCTGAGCTACCAGAGACTGCCCCCAGGATCTGGTGCTGGCTGATGGCAAGTCCAAGTGGATGAACATTTTCCCTGTTGAACATTCAGAGAAAGTTGCCAAGCAGAATTGCAATCTGGACGGAACGTTGCTATGACTAACACTGTGACCCTACGAACATTGGTCCTAAGTGAGTCCTTCCCTGAGCTGGGGGGCATTTCCCACAGGGATGAACCTGTACAGGGAGTGTGCACGCCTGAGCAGGCTCTGGCTCCATGAGTGTGACTGTGAATGTGCTACAGTAAATGGAGTAGGAATGTTGCTCTCTGATTCCTAAATGCACTAGATCCATAAGTCAGGCCTGTGAGTTACTGTCATGCTTCTAGTAAATTCTACAGAGTCCTTTGTTAAATTCTTTGAATTAGGCTATTAATTCAGTGCCGCTATGTTAAAGTGCTGTTAAAATCTTTAGGCCTAAAGCTTTGGTCAAGTCTGAGGCTATGTTTTGCAGGGAGGTCCCCTCTTAACCCTGTAACTCAGTGGCAGGGTCTTCCTTATTCCTTTGCATCCTCACCCTTTCCCATTCTTACTCTTTCTCCTGTCCTCAGCCTCCATATACATCACTTTAGTTTGGTTTTAATTTTAGATTAATTGAATCTAGATTTTGATCTCTGTGCTTGAACTGTGAGTAATAGAGTGAGGCATGTCACTTTGTTGCACTTTCACTTGTATGTTAAACCTGATTTGGCAATAATTTTCCAGTGATTCTTTGAGCAACCTAAAACATCCATTTGTGACAAACATTTTTAGTTAATTAAAATTATTATTGGAATTCTGCAACCATGGAACTTTCTCCTGTACATATCCAGGCAGCCCAGCTGTCAGTGAAATACAGGAGAGGGCTGTCAAGAAGTGTGATAAACAAATATGCCATGTGCATATGCAAACATCTTCTGTGTTTTGTAATAAAATTTGTGCTTCTGCTCTGGCTTTCCACTCTCCTTCACTTTTAGCAGGAACTTCTTGATACCAGTAGTTGTTTTTCTATCCAACCAAGAGTATCCATGGTGATGTTTATAAGAAAAAAATCTAATTATCTTCATAAAAGTGTTCTTCCAAGAGCTGGTTTGATACGCAGGTTTTTTTGGGGGTTTTTTTGGTCAATGATTCATGTTGGCTATCAAGCTCAACAGCACAATGCGGGCAAGGATGGAAGGAGGAATAAGAAAGGGGACATTTAGAGCTGCAAGAACTACAGAAGTGGTACTGTTTCAGCAGCAGGAGTGCTGGTATATACACAAGTGTACAGTGCCTCTCCATCTCACAGAATTAACCCAACAACAGGACTGTGAAGAGCAGTAAACTCCTCAAGAGCGGTGCTCAGTACACAAGCTTTTCTGAGGCTGCATGGCAAAGACTGAGTATTAAGAATGTGGATGAGGTAGGGGAGAAAAGAAAACAACAATAATTAGAATCTTACCATGGGCAGAAAAAGCCCCAAAACATCTGTGGACATTCTCCCAACTTAGTTTTTGAAAAAGGTTAAAGAGTAACTGAGGAACCTGCCCTTGGAATGTTGTTTGTCTTAGTGGCTTATTCATACCATTTATCCAGCTCTTAGTCATGGTGGCTTCTCATTGATCCTGACGTGCGCTTTTAAAAAATAGCAAGGCACAAATCCCCTTCACACTGCTCCTGGAACCTTCTCTGTCTGCAATGCCGAGCTCAGTGCTGTGCAGCTGGGTGCTGTGCCGTGGCTAGCTGCTCGTTGTCCAGCCGTGGTGGCTCGTTTGGCTGCCAGCTCACCCTCTTGTGCCCTGCTGCACTCGCCTGGCGGCTGGGCGCTCGCACAGGCTCGGCGAGGCGGCCGTCAGGGCTGCCTGCAGGGTCTCACACAGCCCCCTGTGAGCAGTGAGGACGCCCTGCCAGGTGCACTCCAAGGAAAACCCCCTGGAGCCTCTGGGGACCATCAAGAGGGCCTGTGGCTCTTGGATGCATGAGAGAACACGCCGTGAGCACCACCAGAGGCACAGAGCAACTGCAGAGAGCACAGCACAGCGCAGGGATGGCAAGGGTCAGGCTTGCTGCTCCAGGGCAGCCGTGCTTGGGCGACCTGCAGACCTCCTGCCACGAGCCAAGGAAGGCGTGGGCAGGGCCCGCCTGGATTTCTGTAGAGAACATCATTGTTCTGTGTCCCAGAAGATGCCCACAGGCTCTCTGTCAGAAGCAAAGAGGCTCAGGCAGCTGCTCCTGGATAGCCTGGAAGAAACAATGCCCAGAAGGGGTCTCACTGCTGTACACCAGAGGAGAATGCACACACACAGAGCTGCATCCTTCCAGCAGTGCTGCGTGACAGGGAAAGACCCAAGGGGCACAGAGTTAAGGCTCTGAACCGCGGGAAACCTGTGAGGGTTGTCGGGCACCAGCACAGGCTGCCCAGAAAGGCTGTGGAGTCTCTGTCCTTGAGGCATTAAACAAATGGTGGCAGGGTGTTCCTGGGTGATTAGGAGGCTTGGGCTGGATGACCTCCAGAGATCCGCTCCAGCCTTAGCCAGACTGTGTTGCTGTGGAGGCGTCCTAAGCTTGCATGGAAACCAAGAAGTGTCTTTCTGCTTTGAAATTTCACAGGATTCTAGCCTGTGAAACTAACCAGGAATTACTGCAAAGTCAAACTTGGTCACACCAGAGGGAAGCTTCTCCTTGGGCTCAGCTTCCTCTCAGCCCTGTTAAATCCTGCCTGGGTGTCTGGAAGCAGTGTGGTGGAGAGGACGGTGTTCGGTGCATTGTTCCTCCGTTGCCTGCACCGACAGGAGATCAGAAAGCACGGCCAGGGAGCCCTCGGTGCTGCCTCTGTCCGGAGCAGCCACCTGCGCCAGGGCAATCCCCGGAGGTGCTGCGGGCTGGGGGGGTGACAGGGGACGGGGACGGGGGTCAGGAGGTGTGGGGTGACAGGATGTGTGGGGCTATGAGCTGTGGGACGGTGAGAGAATGAGGGTGCAGGTGTGAGGGTGTGTGGGGTGAGACAGGAGGGGTGAGGGGTGGGCAAGAGCAGGGTGGTGTGGGGTGTGTGGGGTCTGACAGGTCTGAGGGATGTGTGGGGTGTGTGG
>JANIJU010000003.1:548434-595088 GCA_025504685.1 Leucosticte australis | reverse complement strand
CGGGGGGAGCCGCCGTGGGGCGCAGGGCGGGCCCGCGGGGGTGGGCCCGGGGGTGGGGGCTGCGCGGGGCAGCGGCTGTGGAGGGGCAGCGCAGCCCCGCCGAGGCCGAGGGCGGTGCCGGGGGCGGCGCTCGGTGTCCCGGCGCTGCCGAGTGTCCCGGTGTCGCTGGCGCCGCCGGGAGCGCCAGGAGCGGCGGCTCCGTCCCGTCCGCCCGCAGCGGAGCCGAGCGCGCAGGGAACGGCGCTGCCGCCTCGCCGCCGACAGCGCGGTAAAGTATTTAAACTAATTCTCGCAGCCTTCATCTCGTGCTCGTGGTGTCTGCGTGTTGCTGCTGTGTGTGCTTCTCGCTGCCGAGAAGTTTGCGGTCCCTGCTCTTTCCCGGCGCCGCTCAGGGAGCCCCTTAGAGCCGTCGCGTTGCGAGTTGCGGTGGAAACTTTGGGGTGGTGGTGGCGGAGCAGTTTTGGCAGCGTTGCAATGGGAATTTTTGTAAGTCAAAAGTAACTCGTACTTGGTAAATTTAAAGTAGCAAAACAAGTTTTTACTACCCTGACTGAATTTGCCAGGTTTAATGTGTATAAGAAGAATCATAAAAATACCGAAGTGCTCATGCTCTTTGAGTGTGAAAGCTTTTTTCCGAGATGAGAATCAATGACAATTTCACTGGAATGATTCTAGACTCTCTAAACACAACTGTGAGAGCTTGTTTAACAGTGAGGGTGCTGAGGCTCGGAGGGCAGGAAATCTGGCTCTCACATTAAACAGGTGAGGAATACTTTGCAAGGACTCCTTCATTCATATCACGCATTCATGACACTGTTGCCTTCATTTGTTTATTTGTTATAACGTCGATGGGCTCTTTCCCCCTCAGTGCTGTGATTAGACTATTAGATTCAGAACCAGGTTTTCATACTGTGAGGTGCCTGGTTCTATTTTGTCTCAGAGTACTTTCCAGGACAATATTGCTATTTGAAAACAAAGCTAAGCCCTTTCTAAACAGCACGATGCAGGAATATTATTTGCACAAGAATAAGAGGAATTTATGGGTGATTTGACAGACCAGCTCATGATTCAGTGTCACACACTGAGTTCTGTAAGTTCCTCATTCCTCAAACTGCTTTAAAGCTTGAAGCTGCTTTCAAAGTTTACCTCCACAGGTGAGCGGCATCTGTGTCAGTCTCGATAGCTTAGGAACTCATGGAGTGCCTCTGACATGGCAGTTAATTAAATTTAGGAATGCTGTATAGTCCCAGTCAGCTCAGCACCAATCTGCGATGAATTATCCAATAAATTATTATTTTAGGGAATCTGCTTGGCCGGTGGTCTTTCACTTCGAAAAAGCCAGCTGTGGGGGTTTTGGAGCAGGTTGTAGCCAGTCCAGGTGTGATGTGATTAACAGATGAAGCTGTGGCTGTCATCCAGCACTCGGGAGTGTGTTCTGCATTATGTTGTTCTGTTGTGCACCTGTAACACTTTCTTCTGATGGCAGAGTATCTGATTCTGAAGAATTTGTGTGTTTCTCTTCCCCATTTAATGAATCTTCTCTTCACTTTTCTCTGCACAGAAACATCTCAGGCTTTCTCCAGGCAAGCTCATACCTGCCAACCCCATTTACTCCTAGCTTTCCAACTTCAGCTATTGTCTTAGGTCAGCCTTCCCCCCTCAGACCAGCAGTCCTGCTGAAGTCGGCAGAAACATCGAATTTCAGCAACAGGAGGGGTTAGAGGAGATGCCACAGAAGCAGCCTCACCTTCAGCCCTGACCTGCTGCACCACTTCAGGTAGCATTATTCTCTCTCCATGCCTGTTTAATATTTAATGTTCTTTTGGCCATAAAAGGTATTTCTACAGATGGAAAGGCTTGTGTAATAAAAGCTGTATGCTGTCACTTAAGTGAGCAGTTAAGTATTAGAGGAGCTTTAGATAAATAGGAAAGAAATGTAAAATCACTAACAACTTCCAGGTAGGTCAAAACCGGGGGAGAACACAACCACAATTCCAACATATGTGTTATCTACCAGGTGTTTCTCTGCAGTTTCCTTCTGGAAACCTAAATGCACAAATTGATTGGATGCATTTATAAAAGACTTTACAATAATTGTGATTACATTACTTGTCAAAAGTACACATAAAAATCACAATAATGATTTGCACTTCAATGAAAGCTGAGATAGACAGTACTGAGTCCTGTACTTTTATTATGATGGAGTGAATTCCTAAAGTAATTTCGATGCAAGTACCTTTTAAAAATGTTTTATCAAGACAGAGGGGTGAAAAAAACAAGCCACCTGTCAAAGTCAGATTTCGTCCCCAGATTTCCAGGGAGTAAATCTGACTCTCATTTTTTTTGCATATTAGACTTTTGAAACAAAGTATATTGAGATCATCCTTCGATTTTGGTATTCATAGTAAAACAGAATGAAATTACTGCTTTTCAGTTAATCACCAGAACATTACTAGTGTTTTCAGTGATTAATAAAATGGATAATTAATTGCCTTTACAGTTAAACCAGTTGAACATTTTTATTTCTCTATAAAGACATTTTAAACAAATGAATGTAATCATTTAATGCATATCTGATGTTGTATTGGAATAATGTTGGTCTGCCAGTGATTAAAGATTTTTTTTTCTCTAAAGGTTTTCCCTGCACACAGGTAAACAAGCACATACAAGACAAAGAAGTTTTAGTTGCGTGTCTGCAGGTATACATTCTTATATGAGTGTATGTTGTTATTTACGAATGTATATTGTTATGTATGGTATTTATGCTTAAAGTTAATTAAGCTCTTAATTTTTCTGTGAAACTTCCTGATTCTCTTTGATGTTGTCAAATGCTTCTTTTGTTGTAGAGCTGATACTGTCTGGTCAGGCAGAGGACTGTGTAAAGGACAGTCAGAAAGTAAGGTGACAGTCATGCTTTAATCTTATATAAACACTATATTTATATTGAAGGGGCTTTTTTAAGTTTTCAACACATTTTTTGTAACTCTAAAGGGTGGGAAAAGCTTTCTTCTTTTATTCCCTTCATAGTTTTTTCACAGAATATGAGGGCGTTTAGCAGGAGCAATTAGCGCAGTTAAACCCTCTGTTATTTTTTCCCCATTTCCTTCTCCTTCCCCGGGGGACCCGTGTGTTTTCTAAGGCAGCCCAGTGTGGCTGTGAGGCCAGGGCAGGTGCCGAGGGCAGAGCAGGGCCATGGAGGCAGTGGACGTGCCGCCCGAGGGCTACTCGCTGATCAAGGCCGTGTACCAGCGGCGGCTGCGCCTGACGCGGCTGCTGATCGACGGCGGCGCCTACGTCAACGAGAGCAACAGCCGCGGCGAGACCCCGCTCATGGTGGCCTGCATGACCCAGCACGCCGACCTGCAGAGCGCCAGCAAGGCCAGGATGGTCAAGTACCTGCTGGACAACAAGGCTGACCCCAACATCCAGGACAAGTCGGGCAAGACGGCCCTGATGCACGCCTGCCTGGAGAAGGCAGGCCCCGAGGTGGTGTCGCTGCTGCTGATGAGCGGGGCTGACCCCAGCCTGCCAGACCACTCCAACTGCTCTGCGCTGGTGTACGCCATCAACGCAGCCGACAGAGACACGCTGGAGCTGCTGCTGAAGGCCTGCAAGGCGCGAGGGAAAGAGGTCATCATCATCACCACGGACAAGTCCGCCTCGGGGAGGCAGAAGACAAAGCAGTACCTGAACGTGCCTCCTCCAGACCTCGAGGAATGCACTTCCCCAGCCGACTGCACCTCCCCATCAGAGATAGAACCACACGAGGGTCCAGAAGACCCATTCAGCTATAAAGAGCTGTATGGTGGGCAGCAGGGGGACAACTCATCTGAAAGAATGCCACTGATGACCAAATCCAGCTCCACACCAGCACGCTTCAAGCTGACACAGGTGCTGCAGTGTGATCCGTGGCTAAAGTGCTGTCCAGCAGTGTTCCAGCAGAGGAAAATCGCTTCTCCACAAGAACTCCAGAGTATCAGTCCCATGGAAGAGCTCTCCTGTAAAGCTGGTGGCCTTGACTTATGCAAGAGTGTCGCCACCAGTCATGAAAGTAGAGACAGGAAGGACACTGCTCAGGTACTGAGAACCTCTGATCAAACCTTGTCAAGAAAAGCACTACGTGATGCAATAAACTATCAGACTCCTTTTGTTGAAGAGAAACATAACCCCAGTGAAATTCCCATGGGCATGGATGCCAGTTTGGGACAAATCAGCTTACTTTCAAACATTGGCAATATTATCAAGAAAGGAAGTGGAGAAGCAAATTACAACATCTCTGGTTCTCAGTTAACTAACAGTCTAATTCCTGCTGCTGATACCAAAGGTAGTAAGTCATCAAAAGGAAATAAAGAGATTCTTCCTACATACCAGACTTTGTTACCAAGTCCAAGAAGAGGTCTGGAGATGTCTCCAGTTTCTCCAAGAGGCAGAAATCAGGCTCCTCTAGAGGAAGAGGGCTCAGGAGCCTTAGTGTTGGATCAGACGAGGCCAGGTTTTCTCCCTCCACTGAATGTGAGCCCCCGCCCCCCAGGTCCAGAGCTCACTGTCATAAACACAGTTTCGGGAATGATTTCTTATGGGCAAACTCACCTAGTACCCCCAGGATCTGCTTTCCCTAAGGGGACCAAAGAGACGAATCTGCTGCGGAGGAGGCCGTATGAGCAGATCACAGTCTGAGCAGGCTCAGCAGTCACTGAATCTTTAACAGGAGAGCAAAGGGGATCTTTATGATATGTAAATATTCAACGCAGTTCTTCACTGTAATGGTATGTATCACAATATAGAGCAGGTCTGTGATGTAAAGTAATGTCTGCCTCAGGATGAGTGGTACAGCTCAGAAACTAAATGAAAAGACATCTAATGAGGCTGTCTTCTGCAAACTAAGGAGTGTTTGTTTTGCTGGTTTTGTAAAGTTTTCAACTTGCCCGTGACAGACAACCCACAACAGTCCTTAAGCATTGCAGTTCTCATTGTAGGTTGTAAATACTACCCCTCCAAGCTTTCCCCAAACACACACCCTTGCAGCACCCAGAGAGGGCGGTGCAAGGGAGTTTGGGACCCCGAAGCGTCTGACTGTGATGCTGGACAGCGGACTGCCCGTGTCCAGGTTGTAAATACGCAGAAACCCCAGAGACAGCGGCGTGCGGCGGGGCGGGCGGCAGCAGGCGCACACCGGCAGTGTGTCCTGGCCGCAGCAGCCTCGCAGACACGTCAGAGCTGGTGACACTGGTGTCGCAGGGCTGTGCTGCCTGCGGAGCCCCGGCTGCGGGCTGCCAGGTGCCCCGGAGCCCGGCTGGCACCAGGAGCCGGCGGTGGCAGCCCCGGAGCTCTGCAGCGCTGCCGGGAGCCAGCAGGGCGAGTGACCGACCTGCCCGGGGTGTGCCACAAGCCAGCCCCGCTCAGGCTGTCTCCGGCACCGCGCACCGCGGGCTGCTGCAGCTGCAACCTCTGGAACCCGCTCCAGAGGGATTTTTTTTAATTTAAAAAAGCGAGAAAAAGCGCTTTTATTTGGGAAAAGCGAGGGTGCGGGGGGCAGAGCCTGCGCCTGGAACAGGCTCTGTAGCCTCCTGCAGTTCTGGAGCTCCCAAAAGGAGACCTGGCCGGCAGGCGGGGGCAATCTGCCCCACTGGCAGCGCTCCTCAGCGGAGTACGGACACCGGGACACACCCAGAGTGTCTGCACGAGCAGGGGCGCTGCACACACACACACACACACGCACATTTGGGAGCAGGGAGGAGCTCTGTCCTCCCGCTCAGACAGACCCAAAAAAGATAACCCAACAGCTTCAGGGAAGGTGAGGCCCTGGCACAGTTTCCCTAGAGAAGCTGTGGCTGCCCCATCCCTGGGAATGTTCCAGTGGCTTGGAGCCACCTGGTCTAGTGGAAGGTGTCCCTGCCGTGGCAGGGGCCTTGGAATGAGACGGGCTTTTATTTCAGATGGTTTCCAACCCAAAACAATCTGTGATCCTGTGAGTCTAATTATGAAACTCACCTGGGAAATGGAAACCCACATTTTGCCTAATTTGAAACAGAGGGCTGAATTTCCCACAAGTGGAAAGCAGTCCTCTGCAGCCTCCGAGCTGCTGCGTATTTTTAAGTATCTCTATCTAAAAATCTTTCTTTCCTTTAGTGTCTTGTGATTCCAAGTGTCTCCCTTGTCTTTGTGTGCATCCTATAGATGCTGGATTTCTGGTATTGCATTTAGCATTTAGATCTCATCTTCTAAATTTTGAGAAAAAGTGAATGTGTTCTGTTGTTGTAATTTACAGAAATTAGTTGTATTGAAGTTGTGTCTGTGTAATGTGAATTTCAGTATACTGAAATTAGGTATTTATTTCCTGGAAATACTCAGTGGGTATGTTGCAGCTTCACTCAAAGTTCATCAAATCTGGCATTGCCTAAGAATAGCCTGTAATGTTATTTAGCTTTGCACTTAGTAGGAGACAATTTAACGGGGATCTTAAGCATAAAACAGTGCTACGGGGATCGTAAACATAAACCAATTCAAAGAGGATCGGAGACATAAAACAATTTGAAGGGGATCACAAACATACAAATATTTAATGGGGATCATCACCATAAAACAATTTAATGGGGATTCTAAGCATTAAACCATTTAAAGGGGATTATCAACATATACTCTCTGTAAATAACTTTTTGGGAGTATTTGTTTCCATTCAGGTTCTGCCTTTTCCTTCACGAGATTTTCCTGGATCAGGCCCTGTGTACACCAGGTACAAAAAAGGATTATGTGGACATATTTTTATGAAATTATGTGGAACAACATATGTCAGTATTAACTGAGTACAAATTAGTCCCTACATAGAATACACTTTCCAAATGTTTTTATGATAATACAAAGGGAAATGGCAAGTTCTCATCTGTGCATCTCTCACTTAACTTAGTGAAGTTAAATATCTGAAGGGGAAAATAGACCTTTAAAAAACAAAAATTCTTTCTTAGAAGAAATTGACTATCACCAGGTGTTCCAACTGGTTTCTTTACTGAGGATATGAAGCCCAATTTATGCTGTTTTGGTTTTAAAATTAATTACGTATCTGGGACTATGGCTCCCTTAAATGAAACCATAATTTTTCTATTAAATGCTCAGACATTGGAGGGAAGTGGCAAGTGTCTTGAAAAGGGAAGTTTTTTGGTAGTGTTACCAGTATTTTGTGATTGTGATGCAAAGTAGTGTGAAATGTTAATATTATTGTTTGTGTTACTGTTACAAGTGACCTTCAAAGGAAAAAGCTTTGTTCTCTTGCTGTTGTTATGCTGAATAAATAAAAGTTATTTTTCCCCCTCAGAGAGAACATGGAAATAAGCACATGCTTTTATTCACTACTCAGGAAATGATGAGTCATTGCAAAAGGTACTCACTCAGAAGTGTTTCTCAGGCTGCCTCTGTACAAGAAAATGGGAACAGTTACTTCAATTTAATCCAATACAGCTAAATTTGTCCAGAGTACGGTGCGAGAGAGGCTCTCTCCACCTGCCGGAAGCTTGCTGTGGCTCCACTTGTGGAGCAGAGATGCACTTGTGTAATCTTTGAAGCCTGAATCCATGACATTTCCCAGCCACCCCGATGTTCTTTTCAGCAAAGCACGGTCAGCCCGACCCGAGTGCCTGATGTTAAATCCTGGGTTAAAAACAAGCCTTCTCGGTGTCCTTGGTGGCTCCGGGCACAGGAAGCACCCGGGGCTGGTGGGGAGCAGCGCTGTGGCCCCACAGCTGCCAGTGGCCCCACAGCTGCCAGTGGCCCCACAGCTGCCAGTGGCCCCCGAGGCGCTGCGGTGACACGGTGACACGCCAGTGACACCGGGCTGAGCGACAGCCACACCCCCCCGGGGCAGACAGGATTTCAAACCCACCTGCCTGCTTGGGAAAGGTGGGGAGCAATCCAGGCTTCTTCCTTCTCGTCCTCATTTTCTCCGCAGAATGCTGTGAAACCATGCAATGCAAGTAACTTCAAAACAAACAGTGGAGGCTTCACAAAAAGCAGTGATTATATAATCCCATTATTTGGGTTTAAGAGATTTAAGAGCAGCAAGTCACTACACAAAAATGTCGTAAACTAGCAGTTTTCAAGGTTGTGTTTAAGGTGCAATGTTCAAAATACAGGCTCCAAACTATCTTTCCCTGCACATTTAATCTGGTTTTGCTATTAAAGAGTAATTGCTTTGTTGTGATCTTTGTCTTTCACAACTACAGAGCACTTCCAGAAGAATATTGCCGTAATTTGATGCAGCTATACAAGAAAAACTAAGTAGGCACTAAATTTCCTTTTTTCTCCTCATCAATCCCATGTAAGACCTTTATTTCTCTGCATGCCATACACAGCCGAACTAACTACTTTCCCAAGTAAAGCAAGGGATTTAAAAATATTCTTACATTTTCACTGTAAAGTACTGCTGCCACTGCACTGATTTAAAGGAAATCAGGTTTCATAACAAAACACCTTAAGAAAGCTTGGGGGGAGTTTAGAGTCAAAGGAATAAAATTCCAGTTGTCATCACTAAATATTCCCATAAAACATCCAGCTGTCAACCCTCTTGGAAAGACAATGGGTCTTTTACTCCTGTACACAGGTTAACCTTTTTTGTGAAAAATCTCCCCAACATACAGATAAAAATATAGACATAGATATGTATATGTATAAATATGCAAAATTCCTGTTTCTCAGCAGCACCTGTTACCTGAGCCAGGCATTGCCTGGACTGATGACGCAGGCAGCTGCAGAGCTCCTGTTAATCCAGGGGTTTTGTCCCAGAAATTATCTCCAGCTAGTTAAAAATGATGCTGGGATCTTATGCTGAACACCAGAGATATTTTCTAGAAATGTACACGGGGCTATTTATTCTCAAGTTCCTGAAACCCAGACACAGAGGCGCGCTGAGGAACTGCAGTAAATTCCTGTATTTTTTCCCCGAAAGCATCAGCAATTTAAACACTTTCATGTGAGTTTCGCTGACAGACTGAGTTACAGCCTGCCTTCTCTCAAATACGTGTTGGCTTTTAAATATAAACCTGTACATATATTTTAAAACCACATTAATGTCTCCCTGGCAGCCCCATGGCAACACATTTTATTTTAGGAGAGTATTTGAATAAACACAGAGAAACAAAATCAAAGTAATTTATTTATGTGCAAGTCAGACTAAACTGACATAAACAATCACAGGGGACTAGCAAAGATACACAGGTAAAATTGCTTACAGAAATTCATATATATAGAATAATCCATACAGAATGATCATATTCAGCACATAGCCATCTCCTGGTAATCCAGATGATGTCTTCTTTAATTTTATCTGATTATCCTATTTCCTAACATCCACAGATATTGCTCAGATATACCTCTTCCTTAAAAGTACTTCTGGCAGTTGCTGATGTTTTTTACTTAATAGTTTAATGAGTTTTAAGAAATCCCAGTACTTCAGGTGGGGACTGGTCAGTGGGACGATTTCTAAACAGCAGAAAAATGTGTGCCTGTGGTCCCAAAGAGGCTTACCACTGAGGGATGAAATCCTGCAAATCAATGAATGCAACTACCTGCAACAAGCCACAGCTGAGGATTTAATCGCTTCTCCAAACTCACAGTAGAAATCCACAGCCAAGCCTGATCCTTTGGTGGTTTCTGCCACTCACTTTATGAGTGATTAAATTAAATCCAGTACTCTGTTTAGCTACCCCAAGTATAATCAGGTAGTTTTCTTTCTTATGTGGAAAAATTTGTTCCTAATTTTAGCCAAGCACACCTTAGTAAATGACCAAAATGAAGAAAGCTCTACCCCTCAATAAGAGAAAACAACTATTAGATAAATCTCGCAAAGGACTAGCAGGCAACAAAAGGAGTCTTGAATTTTAATGTAAGATCACGATAATTTAAGATTTAGGATTAAGAAAACCTTTTCTATCACAGCTGTACCACTGCCATGTAAGAGCCAAAAATTACTGTCATTTACTTTAGCACTAACAGCCTGTAAAATGCCGTGTACAGCGTCTGTTAGGTTAACAGATGAGTTAATCAAAGTCCCACAGGAACCACGTGAGAGAACGGGAAAAGGAGGACAAGAAGTTGACAAAGTAATGCTTCTCAGGGCATCAGCTGTTATTCAGAAGCTAAAATGTCCTCTGTGGTTGTGGAAGAAACCTTTGGTTTTTCTGGTATCGTCTGTGGTGCTTGGCAGAAGCCAATGCCACAGGGCTGATGTCTCAGTCTGTGTGAATTCTGGGGAATTGCAGCACCAAAAGAGGCAATAAATGGTTTTAACGAACCAGGTCAGGCTCTTCCTGCAGGTGGTTAGCAGGGGTTTAGCTTTTATCTGGGAAAGTTCCACTGTGCAGAATTCTGAGAGCTGCAGGGGCCCAGCGAGGGCTCAGAGCCTGAGAGCCGTGGGGAATGTCCCTGCAGCCTTGGGGACAGCCCAGAGGGGGACAGCTCAGGCCTTGGGAACAGCCCTGGCTGGGACAGCCCTGCTGGGGACAGCTCTGCTGGGGACAACCCGGGTGTGGGGACAGTGCTGTCACTGCTGCCACAGCCAGCCCAGCTCAGAGCAGCAGCCAGGGCTGCTCACTGGCCCTGGCACTGCTCTGGCACTGCCTGGCCATGGGGACCACGGGCAGAGCAGCTGGCAGTGCCACCCTCCCCTCCTGGAGTGTGGCACCAGCGTACCACGCCAGGAGCAGGGACATTGGGGAAGGCACTGCTTTTCTGTCTGAGAGGCCTTTCTACACAGTGCCAGCCAAAAACTCCTCCAATAACCACAGGTGTGCTCAACACAGCCCTTCTGGCAAGGACACTGCATTTCTTTCAATAAAAATATCCTCAGTTTAAAGGGGTTTACAATGTAAAGCACTATAGGGTCAGGCACTGCCTGCTTTGCATCTACTATTCCATTCCAATGGCTTTTTTGAATTCAGAATTTTGTGGCTCAAAAATGTCATAATAAACCCTACTTTTATCAAAATTTTCTCGGATGAGAAGCAAGTCTTCTACAGAATACACATCCTCCTTTCCTGTCCAAACAGTGAGGCTGTACCTATGTCCAGAAAAAGGGAGAAAACAAACAAAACAAAGAGAAAAAGAGTATGTTAAGATAAAGCATGTAAACCAGAAAGACATTGCACTAATAGACTGCTAAAAATATTCAGGATTACAGCATCCTAACTTTAGAAATGTAATTAAATACAAACAACTGCACCCCAGACCAATTTATCTGTAATTGTTCTGTCAAACCTCAGAGGGATTAAAATAAAAAAACCTCAGGTAAATATCCAGCAACAAAATTTACCAGACTGAGCATTTAAGGTTTGATAAATTAATCAATAGTCAGAAGCTGGGCCTCAAAACAGGAAATATGATGCAATCCCAGACGCAGGTGATTGTTGTGCTCTGTGCTTTGTCACATCAGCAATGTGTAGAGATGCCACCTAACCCAATTCTCATTAACTGCACAGAACTTCTCAAAAAACACTGAAGTCCCCCAAAGCAGCATTCATTTAAAGGAGTATTTCCACATCCTCCACATGACATATACTTTGTTTTCCCCTTTTGTTTAACAAAACTGTGTTAATTTTAAAAATGGATAAATGAACATTCAGTTGTATGTGAGCAAAACTGGCTCAGGAAATTCTGTCTTCTAATCATGCACTGAAGAACCCCCCTGAGTTTTACGAGGAGGTAAAAGAGAACATCCCAGTATTTCAGTTGGAATAATGTTTGTATCCATGATACTTGAGACTGACACAATTCTTAAGATACATTCTTAGTGCAATAACATTTTCTAATCAATTTCCCAGTTTTAACAGCTTAATTCTAATTTCTGTCTTGAGTCTTCATCATAAAAAAGAACATCAGCACTTAATTTGTCCACCTTGTTTTTTCTGAATAATCAGAAATTTTTTGGAGATTCCCTTAAGTTTTCTGTCTTGGGCTTTGACCTTGCTTGGAACAGTTTTATTAAACTCTGGATAGGCAGAGCAGTTGAAAAAGATGAGTAAATGGCAATATGTGGGAAGCTGGATTTATTCTCATTCTATGACATGTGAATAATTTTTATCATGAAATGGTTAGGGGTTTGTAAGAATGATTTTGAAAGGACAATGTAAGTTCCTGCATGAAAACCACTGAATACATTTCAAGTGCCTCAGCAAAATTAATTAGCTTGGAGGGAAACACCTGACTTCGAATCTAGAAATCATCTTTGACATTTCTCAAAAATGCTACAAAAAATATAAATAGTGAATCCAATACAAAGTCTTTGGATTGGATGAGTTCCCAATTGCAACATCAAACTATTTAGTCTATTTAACTATATTCTTCTCAGGAAATGTTTGCAGCAGAACTGGGTTCCACACCTACACCCCATTTAAAAGTCCTCATAGTAGGTATGAAAAAAAAGCTTCTGGAATTTAACTACTTTAGAGAAATTAACAGTGGCCACTTCTGCCTGAGGACTCCCACGCTTTGGGGAGGCGGAGCAGCGGGAGAGGAAGCATTTCCACGTTTCCAAAGCCACCGGGCTGTGTGCGACACAGGGCTGGCCCGGGGGCTCTGCTGGCCCCGAGCTGAGGGACACCGTGGGAGCAGCACTCACCTGTGGCACTGCTGCAGCAGCCACTGCAGCTGCGGGATGGAGCCGGGCACCAGCGCAGCCCTGACCGCGAACGTCACCGGCTGGGACAGCGCGCGGCACTGCCGCCACATCTCCTGCACCACGGGCCACTCGTAGCCTGGGGACACACAGCGAGGGCACTCAGAGCTCACACTGCCCGGGGCACACTCAGACACAGCCCCGGCTCCCTGAGGGCCCGTGGAGACACACAGCCTGCACATCCAGCACTCCCGAAAACCGCACAATTGCACCCTGAAACTGCTGCGGGGCTCTGAGCAGCAAGCGCCCCAGAGGAAAAATGCAATAAATGCAATATCCACATGGAAAATGAACTTGCTGTGAAAACCTTTACTTACCATACTTTACATACACACTTACTTACTTTACATACAGCTACAGAACATGGCATGTTTAACGTATCTTTGCCCTTTCTCTAAAAACTCTGCTGCCACTGACTTCAATATGGCCTAGTTTAACATTGTCAGGGACCCTTTAAAAATAAAAGCATTAAGAAAAAATTGGGACAAAACCTGAAGTTAATCCACTAGGAATAAAGACGTACACAAATCAACACACACGGACAAAAACATTCAGTGCCTAAAAATGCTACAATCAAGCAATCTACAATACTGAAAGTGCCTTTGCTGGGGTTTTAATAAGGACTGGAGCAATTGCAAATTATATGTACCTGTTCTTTTGTTTCCACAGGCTATGAAAATCCTATAACAACAGTTAGTAACTTTTTCCTCAATTCCTCAGATGGAATGTAGTGACTAGAAAGGGTAAAAATGCACTAAATATTAGAACAGTTTTCTGAGGCAAGCAGCAACTTCTAGGTGAAATCAATCACTCAAATGAGCTGGTTTTCTTCAGTTTGATAGTAGAACCTCACTTGTATTTCCATAAACTGAAATCTGGAATGGAGATAAAATGGAATTTCTTTTCACAGGTTACCCAGTATTTCTAATGCATTTTCCAGCAATTTTTTCCTGCACTGAAAATACCTGGGAGAAAACACTGAACACTTTGATAACACTGCAGTATATCATACAACAAAACACTAAATCTTGCTAATGAGTAAGTAGCAATGGGAGTAGTGTATAATCCTGACACGGTGGGCCCAGACAATATTGAAGGGGACTCTTCTTCTCATAATGAGAATTGCAAGAGGAACCCTGTGAAAAAGACCCTATATTAATGAAAATTGGGAAGTTTCCTGCCAAAATTCAAGTTTCCAACAGAAATGAAATGTTAGGGATAAGGCTGACCCACAATTTGACTTCAGTGATCCAAACAAGCAGAGATAGAGTTCCACAATTTCAGCTGATCTGTTTTCCCTCAGGACGCATGCCAGGGCTCTGACCACCAGATCAATGCTCCCAGGATCCAGGGACAGCCCTCCCTGAAACAGAGGCTAAGGAGTTTGTCCCTCAGAAGTGCTCAGCAGGTGAGGAGGAGTTGAAGCACAAACCAGCTTATTTTAGGAACAAAAAGATGTGGCTTTCACCCACCTGTGCTGCCACTGCAGCACTGGACTGACTGCTGCACGGCGCTTTGGCAACACCCCAGCACAGGACAGGGTCCCACAATCGCTGCAGCTCCCAGCCAGGACACGGCCTGGGGCTGCTGCCAGCTGCAGCAAAGGAAGCCAAGGAGCCCTGCCCTTACCTTGCTCTCGGTGGCAGCCTGTGGTCCAGCCCAGGGACAGGGTGGCATCGGGGCAGGAGGAGGTGACAGCGCCCAGGAAGGCGCGGGCGTCCAGCGGCGCGCAGCTCCCGCAGGGCCCCGGCAGGATGTCCCCGTTCAGCCACACGGGTCTGTCCAGGCACTGCCCCAGCTGCCCCAGCAGCTCCAGAGAGGGTCCCACGGCGGCCAGGCTGTGCAGGACACGGGGCAGGGTCAGGGATGGCAGTGTCACCGCAGTGCCACCGCAGTGTGGCCGCGCCCCCCGCGCCGGGCAGGGCACAGCCAGCGCCCGCTGCCCTCCGCTGACTGCCCCGGCAGGAGGAACACCCCCTGCTCCCAGCACCTCCTGGCCTCACCTCACAACCCCTGACCTTGTCACCTGGTCACCTCTTCAGCTCAGGCCTGACAAGGGTTTTACCAAAGGAAGCCAGCGCAGTCTCTAACACTTGTGCTGCACCAGACCTGAAAGCCACAAATGCTGTAAATCCAGTGCAAAGAGTGAAAGCCATCTCTCCCACCCTAACCACACTCAAACTGGCAAAGATTTTATCACTAGGAAGATCCAGACTCAAAGCTACCTTCTGATCCATGCAAGGTGATGCACCTGTACTAGGAGAATAAAAAGGCCAACACAGACCAATTTAAGGCAAATAAGAGAGAAAAGGCACCCAATTGAACATTCAATGTCTGCTTGTGGTTTGTCCCACAGCTCCAAAATGTGGCAGCACACAGAAGCCTGCCTGTCCAGTCATCATCTGACAGATAATTATTAAATTGTTAAATATGAGCTGGCATCACTTGAGGAACCAGTGCAGACACCCTGTAAGCATTTAACAAAACCTATGCTCACAGATTCCTAAAGTCCTGTCCAGCCACAAGAAAAAGCATAACTAGCTTTTTCCTACTTCTAGCCTAGCACAACTTTCAAAGCACTGTGGAAGGAAAGGAGATGGGGAAAAGAGATGAACACCAAGAAAAATCTTCTTTCTGTCACAGCCCATTAATTAATGCACTGTGTAAGACTGAGGAATTTAAAACCACTATCAGAGGTCAGAGGTCTGGAATTAGGTTAGCTCTAAAGCCAACAACCAGTCCCCTGAGCTGCTTGAATTGTTTCCTCTGTGAAGCCACTTTGTGTATTTTGCCTTCTGTGCTGTTGGGAAGGCAGCACAGAGGCAGGAATTCCACTCACTGAGATGAGCTCAGGCTCCCTAGGAGAAAAGCCAGGGATGGCTGGTGTTAAGGTGAGAGCTGCAGCATTTCCCACACAGTCTGGGGCCACAGCACTTGATATCCTCACATATGCAAGGGACTGTCAGGCCAGAGGAATGCCTCCCCTTGTACTGCAAAGGGTAAGGAAATGCAGTGAGAAAAAAGCACAAAGCAAAATGGCAACATAATGGGGGGAAAAAAAAGAGAGAAGAAGAAAAAATACAAAGCAAAACAATAACAACAAAAAAATCCACTCCCAAAAAACCACAAGCCCCAGAGCACTGGTCTTGTTGCAGAGCATTTAGAAAAGTCAAGACTTACAGCTGACTTCATGTGAAATTATTTTGGCATTTCTGAAGTGGGACACTGAAGACCTTTTGCAGAATACATTAACTTCAGTAGCCAAAGCCAGCAGGAAATGTAATTATGTGTTCAATCAGGCTGATAGAGCAGAGATATAAAAAGTACCCTAAAAAGTGTTTTTAAAGCACCATTGAAATAATCTCCAAAACTTCAGCAATGGCATCCAATAAACTATTATTCAAAGGAACATCAAATTCTGTTATCCCTTATTTGACTCTATCTGCACTGTGTGATGTACTTTTAAATGTTTTTACACAATAATTCTTTTTTAATGCCTGTACTTTTAAAAGTTTTCTTGAATCACTCCACTTAGCTGTAAACTCCTTGTGGAAAAATGAAAGGTAGGTAGTTTAATTTAAACAATAATTAAAATGGGAGGAAAAACTTCACCAAAACTCACAAGAAATAAGGCCAAACAAATGCTTACTGCTCTTTCTTCCCTTCTCTGCCCAGAAGGACACACACAGATCCTGTGACAATAAAAGGATTTAGCCTGCCCACGTTTTTGACTTTCATGAACTTTCACATGAAAACCGTGGCTGTGTAACACAGAAGCACAGGCATAAATCACATTTTACAACTGTCTTGTGGGGGGTTTCTCCATTTCTAGAGAGTACTTAAGCACTGCTGAAGCTCTTTGTAATTTGCTGCCAAAACAGACTGAGCACATGGCAATTCAGACAAAGCAAGAGTCAGGAGCCCAAGGGGTGCGTGTCTGGAAATCACAGCTCACTTCAAACTCTTCCAAGGCAATCTCCTGGGGCTTTCAGGTGTGTTTGCCATTCCAGAAATGAAACAGCTAATGGTTCAAACTGTGATTGAACCTCTGTTTAGTTAGCAAGGGCAGAGAAAGGAGCCTTCCAGAGAGGCACCAGCATTTCACCTGCTCGATGGGAAAGCTCTGCTCACAGCACCTAATTCACTGAGTAAAAAAAAAAAAAAAATCATTACTTGTAGTTCAAAACACTTATAAAGGTTTTGTTCTTGCTATGCTTTGAGAATTATGGACTATGTTTCCACATGGATTATGCTTCTGAATGCTAAACTGCACAATAAGGAGGAGTTTGGTTGACAACCAGCTGTGGAATTGTAACAGGTAAGGATGCCAACAACACAACAATCTTTTTGTTGAGGTACCTCTTAAAGTCGAGTTTGATGCCTTTGTTGGTGCTGCCCATCTGTGCCAGCCACTCCTGCAGGGTGATGTCGCTGTCAGTGTCCGGGGGGTGGGCCAGGATGGGCTCCCTGTCCCCTCCCCGGAGCACAACATCCACCTCCACCATGTGCACATCGCCTGGGGATGGAGAAATTAAACCTCAGCCTTCAGTGCTTCAGGGCTGCAATGACCCAGCAAGTCTGTCCTTGCAGACAAGGACCCTGCACCCTCACTCCACCAGAACTGCTCTCTGTGACACAAAAGATGCCGTGCTGGGGGTTCCCAGTCACTAAACTCTTTGCAAGCCTACAACCAAGTGAAAATTGATGTTTGAGGGTTCATTTGGCCAAGCAACCACGTGGAGCTTTTCTTCACGGGAACAGATTCACAGACAGCCAACAAGTGAATCCCCTGCTGTTAAATTTCAGATCTTTTCCTCTGGAAATAGGGCTCCTGCCAGAGGAAAGATGAGCGCAGGATTTAATACTGGCAGAGAATGAGCATTCCCCTTGACTCACTGCCCAAAACGACAAGGACAATGTTAGCTCACACACACGACAGGCAAAGAGGGGTCTCAGGAGCGCTCAGGCTCCTGGAAACAGCTTTATGTAATGAATCCGGGCAGAGAACCCAATACACACAGTGAAGGCTGAAATACAAAGAAAAGAGCTAGTGATGGCATTCAGGATGAAGGATATTATATAAACATTTACACAAATGTGTTTGTCAGATATTCACATCACTTTACACACAGTTCACTGCCGCCCAGGCTGCTGCACCAGGGCCCTTCTGGCTCTGCACGACCCTTCCCTGAGAGGAGAAAGGGGGGATTTGGGATCTTAACCCAGCGAACAGGGACAGGAGCAGAGGGAACAGCCCAGGCTGGGCCGGGGCAGGCTCAGGGTGGGCACAGCAGGAATTTCCCCATGGAAAGGGGGCTCAGGAACTGCCCGGGCACTGCCCAGGGGGGTTTGGAGTGCCCAGCCCTGCAGGGATTAAACAGCCGTGGGGATCCTGGAGGAGGAGGAGGAGGAAGGGGAGGAGGAAGGGGCCTGTGCCACACACACTCACTTCGCGCGGCCTCCGCGGCCCGGGCCCGGCTGTTGGCGGCGTGGAACCAGCGCACGGCGGCCCCGTCCCTGGCCGCGATGCGCCCGGTGCGCAGGAAGTGATCCACGGGCCACTCGCTCCAGGCGCCTGCGGGGACATGGCGGGGACACGGCGGGCAGCCTCAGCGCGGCCCCAGACAGCCCCGAGACAGCCCCGGCCCGGCCCTGATAGCCCCGGCCCAGCCCCGGCCCGGCCCCGGCGCTCACCCCGCGGCCCGCTCGCCATGGCCCGGCCCCGCCCCGCCGGGGGTTGGCTCCCGCCGCCTTCGCTCCGGGCGGAGCCGCGCCGGGGCTCGGTGGGGAGCGTGCCAGAATGAGCCCGGGCGGGGATGGTGTGCCTCGGTGTCCTTTGGAGCCTCATCGGCAGGACAGGCCTGAGCCGGGGACACGGACACGCGGGGCTCCGAACGCCGGGGTCAAATCGAGAGGACGCGGTGCTCAGCTGGGCCAGTGCAGCTCGGGGTGGGCACAGCAGGAAAGGGGGCTCAGGAACTGCCTTGGCATTGCCCAGAGGGGTTTGGAGTGCCCAGCCCTGCAGGTGTCACCTGGAGGTGGCACTGAGAGCTCTGGGCTGGGGACAGGGTGGGGATGGGAACAGCTGGGACTCTATGGGCTGGGAGGGATTTTCCAGGTGATTAATTCTGTGGCTCTGTGTGAAATCAGGATGTAGGTGTACAAGCACTGGTGGCTGGCAGACCTGTGGAAATGCTCGGGGCCCCCACGAGCCGCAGCTGCCCCCGCTCAGGGCAGTCCCAGACTCAGCCCTGCAGGTCAGAGAGAGCCCGGCTGGGCTCACCCAGCCTGCGGGGCAGCTCGGGCACTGCTGGCAGCCCGGGCACAGCCGGGGAGCCCCCGCTCTGCCTTGGCAGGGATGGCAGGGAGGGCAGGGCCGTGCCGAACAGCCCGGGCACCCAGGCCTGCCCAGCACCGCGGAGCAGCCAGGGTCTCTCTCCTGGGGGGCACTGCTGGCTTGTGCCACGTTGCGGGATGAATCCCATGTTTGGGGCAACATCAGGAGTCCCAGAAAGCTGCAGAGACAGGACACACACACCAAATCTTTGTTTCATTACAAAGAAGAGGCAGAAGGTTCAAGCACTGTAGTTAACTTTATTGATCATTACTGAAAAGGAGTTAGTAGAGGTTAGGTGCCAAGAGGCTGCTGCTCCTTCAGGTGCCCTGGCCCTGTCACAGACCCAAGCACTGTTCAGCCTCTTGCTGGGGCTCCCTCGAGGGCCTGGGTGCAGCTTGTTTTCAACAAGGACAGTTTTGTTTGTTCTGTGCGTGGGTTCAGCCCTTCTCCCTGACAGCATCTGCTCAGGAGAAGTCAGCACAGAGGCTGAAATGCAGCTCAGCTCCATCCACGGTAAAATCTGAAGGCCTGAACCCTTCCAGGACTGGAGTGTTAAAGCACAGATAACAGCAGAGCAGATTAGGTTAAATTACAAATTGTTTTTGATACAAAAACATAAAATATCCCCGATTAGCATCAAGAAGGCATCCAAGTTTTAATACTCTCATTATAAAATTGTACCAGCATTTTTACTGAAAACAATATAGATCTTGTATATTTTTAGTTTTGGTTCTGTTCTCAACAAGCAGTTGCGTGGCTGCCACCAAACCCCAAATGCAGTTTGATGAACCTCAGTACAAACCACATGCATCACAAATACATAAATAGATCTAAATGACCCAATATAAAAAATACATCCTATGCAAGAACCTCAGGTATACTAAAAATCCCAGAACAGTTTGGGTTGGAAGGGACCTTAAAGAGTCCCAACCCCACCTGCCACGGGCAGGGACACCTTCCACTGGAATCAACCTGCTTGTGAAAATTCAGACTTAATACATCTGTTCTCCCTGAAAGCAAAGGTGGCTACTAAAATGTGGCAAAAGCAGTAGACAGGAGCAGAAAAAATACTGCAAAATTCTTGTCTGACTTATTGCTACATGTAGATTACATCAAGAGTAATCTGTTTTTTCCTAATCCTTGAAAGGTCAAATTGTGTATGGAATTCTGAACAGAGTAGAGGAAAAAGCACTTTTTATAAAAATAGCATCCATTTAAGTTAGATAAATCCTTATAAATAGAAGAGAGAAAACAGGTACTCTATAAAACATTAATTGAAAGCATATGTTCCTGAAGCACCAGCATCACATCCCCAGGTTAAGGACCTCAGTGAGGAGTTTATCCACACAGCCACGGCATTCCCCAGTGCTGCCAGAGCAGCCCTGGCACACAAGGGGGGCTCCAGGCAGCTACAGCAGGTCTGGGGTCTGAACCCCTTTCCTGTGGAAAGGAAACAGGTTTGGGCCAGCCCTGCTCCAGTGCTCAGCTCTTGCAGAGATCACACGGAGCCCCAGCAGCTTTAGTGACACGGGTGTGAGGGTGAGAGGCAAGATCCTATGCCTTGGAGTCACACCACACCTACCAAGTGCTGCAGCTGTGTGACAGTAACAAAACCTGCACTCTTCTGCACCTGTATTGTCAACTTTCAGAACTTCATGACACAAACTGACTCTTTTGTGGGAGCGGAAGTGGAGGGGCTTTAAAAAAACAGTTTGAAAAGCTATTAAAACATAAAAAGTTTAGAAACTTTAACATTTTTAGTGTTTGTAGCATTACAACTTTGGTGTTCAGATCTAGCAAATCAGTATATGCATGTAATCAGCCTCATCCAGACAGGTGTTCTATAATGAAAAATACTAATTCCATTTTCAGTGGTAGAGCTGTAGGATCTGACATTCCACCATCAATCACAGGAATCAGAGCACTGTCCAAGTCTTTCAGGTAGTTCTGTGGAAGAGGGTGCCCTCCAGATCCTGCTAAGTATTCAACCTAGGAGGGAAACATACTGATATTAATTAACATTTCTTGTATTAACATTATATGCAAAACGTGCTGTATCACAGCAAAAGAATATTTCACCGACCATGAAGTGAGAAATTAATGACTAAGACAGCTTCTTCCCCAAATGTCATCCTCAGCCTGGATCTTGGGTAGGGCAAAACTCTAAACATTCACGGAGAGATCCAAGGTACTTACAAGGGAAGGTACTTCAGTGGAAATGGAGTGTGTGCAATAAAAGTTGAAAGCTTACCATGTCTGAGTCAATGGAAACTCTGAGTCCTATCTTATTCATCCCATTATTTTTCAAGGCTTTAATGTGAGGGTGAAGAGCAGTGCTGCAGGCAATGGCAATCTCTTTTGCAAACTGGTGGGGAACAGCACGGGAGGGTCCACGACCCTCAGCAAAATGGTAAACCTGAGATCAGAGAAAAGGGAGGGGCAGTCAGCAGCCTGGTCCATCCCAAAGTTAGGAAAAAGAGTAGTTCAGGATCACATAACACCAAACAGGGCAAGCTTTGATGCTTGTCTGCTGGGAAAGCACCCAAGTATTTCATCCACACAATCAAACTGCTTCAGGAACCATGGGAATGCCTGCATTAGGCATTTACAGAGCTGTCACTGCCAACAGACTTGAGTCTTTTTCAGAGGAGACAAATTACAAGTGTGTAAACTCACCAAGCAGCTGTAGAGAACATTCTGCCTGGCAGCATGGCTACCCATAAAATCAGCTCATTTTAATAGCATCACTTAGTACCATCACATTTCCACTTAAATATTCAAAAAGTAATAAAAAAGGCTCAAGAACTATGTAATTCACTAACTTCAGTGCACTTCATAACTTTTCCCTCTCTTTCGAAGTCTCTGTATTGTGGTGCTTTTTCACTCTGAGTTCCTTCCATTGAATTTCCATCAACTGGGCTCAAAATTCTATGGAAAACAATAGTGTGATTAGCAATTTAAACAACACTTATAGTTTAGATACAGTAACTTCTATGAAATAATATTTACCCATCCTGTAAGGCTATTTAAACACCTTAACAACAAAGTACAATACAGGACTTGCACTATGAAAATACAGATGGTACAAAAGGAAATATCCTAAACAGGGAACTAAAAGCATTAATAGAAACCTAATCTCGCAGGTTTAAGACACTATAAACCATCTTTGGTATCAAGCACTTTCTGTCACAAGAACAGATAATTTCAAGAAACTTAAGGGAGATATTTGAACATTGGGAGCAAGAATTTTCTCAGATGTCTGGCTTTGGTAGTACATTTACCCTTTGTTTGTTTCCTCTTCATTTTCTACCCAGCAAATATCTACGTGTTCCCTCACATGCCCTACTTCCACTTCTCCACAGGTTATCCTGAAGTCCTGCTTGTCTCTTAGTGCCTGACGGAGGCCTTCCATGGTTTCTCGTGTTATTTGTACCATTAGCCCATCTAGAAGAAAACCAGGTGAAATTCCACATTACCCACAGGAAAAGCAGCACAGCTTCTTACAGAATCTTGGCTTAAGTTCTACTGAGACCAACCATCTCCGACAGCTAATTAATAAATGCACAAAAGTACTCCATGCCCCACCTACACCACTAAATGTTACATGAAAGAGGAAGAAAACCTAATTTGTCAACAGAACTCAAACTGAAAGATAATTTCAAAGTTAATTTCTGAAATTTCTTTTGCATATATGTGCCAATATATGTACTTCAGCAATGTGGCAATGAAAATAGTGCAGGAAAGACCTGCACTGATTAAACAGTTTAAATTTAAATATTATAAAAAAGTAGGTGAACTATTATGTATTTTTATGCAGCCTATTTCTTTGCAATAGGTTTCATACAAAATTTAAAAACCTGAAAAGAAATTTTTAGCTTACTGAGACATAAAGACCTTGCACAAGACTGCTGCTATTCTTTCTTTCTTTTTAAGTCTCTTAAGAGGAGAACAGAACAAAATTCTTACCTTCAACTATACTGGATTTAGCTAAAAATCCTGAAGATGCTTTTAAGGCTCCATTAAATACCACAAAACTTGCACCTGTAACTAGACAAAGTAGGAAGGAAGTCAGCACCACTTCATGTCACTCCAGTCAGTCATAACTGACATTAAACTTAAACACAATTTAATGTGACACCAGAGATGCATTGTCCGTGCAGCCTAACACTGAGCTTCCATTTCTGCTCTAGAAATGTGATTTTTCCCCCCAGGCCTCTTACCTTTCCTGGGCTGTCCCGTGGCACTGATGGCCTGGGTGTGATAGAGGCCTTGCTTGTTCTGCACACACACCAGGTGAGAGTCTGCCTCAGTATTGAAACTGGCTCCAATGCTAATTACATGTTCATTAGAGGAATTGATCACCCTCATCACCTGTCAACACAAAGTTTGTTATTACACTGACCTCACCAAGAGGGGTTTTTTTGTTTTTGCTTGTTTGGTTTTTTTAAATTACTAAAGCAAAACATCATCATCAGGAAATCTGCAAGAGAGAATGTTTGAAAATACATGCTGAAAGATTTTGAAGAAACTGCAGATCTTTCAGTATTTAACAGCTATCCTAAATCTCTACTCCTCATTATCCACCTTCCAGTGTCTCACAGAAGGAAGTGTGTGCTCAGGTAATTGCATGCCCTTCCCATTACACATGTAGGTCAGTATAAAGTTCAGAGAGGGTTTTTTCAAAGAGCTGATGGCAGAGGTGTGACTGGTGTCATACAAAAAATGGAAGACTATAGCAGCTTGGATTAGGAAACTAAGATGGGGGTACTCACCTCATTGTGCTTCCTCAGAGGTATTTTAATACAGCTTCTACCCATTTCCACATGGACAAACAGGTTGTCTATGGTATGCAAAGTATACTGGTAATTTCTAAGGTCCTATAACAGACAAAGTATTTACGTTAGCAGACAATTAAGTATTTTCTTTTCCTTACCTTCATCACTTAGATGAGGATACTCTAAATACATCTGTAGGACTACCAAAAAATAGCAGTATTCAGAGTGAAGACTTAGGGATCCCTTTTTGCCCACCTGGTGTATGTGACAAGCATCTCAGCGAATGTATTCATAAATTCAGACACTGACAAATTAGCTCTATTAACCAATGGGTTATTTACTCTATGGCTACTTCATTCACATTAGAATCCCAGTGATTTAGGGAGAGAAGAACTTCAACACCCACCCTCTCTGATAGAAAAGTGAAGTGTGGAAGCCACCACCAAGATGAGATTGTTTGCAGGCTCACAGCCTGTCCCCTACAGCTCTAACTTGTTGATTTGCAGATTGAATAGTGCAACGTTTCTTATCCCTTTCTGTGACAGAAGTAATCTCCCATCACCTCACCCACTTCTGCAAAATTCTGTTTATTTCCAGAACAGCAACATTACAATGGTCTCATTTGCTATTACTACTTCAGCTGGGAAAAAAAGTATAAAGAGGCTCTTTTCAGCACCTGAGCAGGCAATCAGTGCCTTCCTCCATCAGCAGAGCTGAAGCAAGGGTATTTACAAAACATCTCAGTGCACTAAGGTTTCCATGGGACAGGCATCCAGCACTGAGGATGCAAATCACAGGTGCCCTTTGGCTCAGCCACTTGTGCAGGGACAGGCTCTGCATGATCTCTAACTGAGCATTTGCATCACAGCTGCCAAGGCACCGCCCAGAGAACATTCTGCAGCCATGCAGTGACTGAAACTCCTGCAAGGAGAAGCATTTCCCCTGCCTGCTTCAGGCTGACACAGCCACCATGGGGAACACAAGTAACTCTGCTCCACCTGGAAAGGAGCTCCACAGAAACCCCATCCAGCAGCAGCACAGCAGGAAGGCTGCCCAGAGCCTCAGGGTACAGCTACACAGGGCACAGCACCAGTGAGGCTGGTGGTGGCTCACGGATTTCAGTGGGAGGCTCCTACAGGAGGAGGAAATGTGCTGTTCTTTAATGGGGCACCTCCTCCAGCTGTGATCTGCACACTGGTGCTGGCAAAAAGGAAAAAGGGGCAAAGATTGCAGTTTCATCTCAGCTATGATGGTCTCCAGACCCAGGAGAGGCAGCAGTGATTGCCCAAATGAGACCTCTTCTGCTTTCCATGGCCCTGCCCTGAATGCTGGGATGGAAGGGCTGGAAGTTCTGTCTAAGTATCAGAAGAGGAAGGTTACTGGTCAGGAATGCAGGCTTACTGCATTCTGAAATCAAATCATTTGGGTAACAGAGGGAAAGCTTCCACAGGAAATGGCATGAATTCCAGACTTAAGATTTTGCCAAAAAGTCCTTCACAAAAGACAGCTTTTCCTTCACAAAAGTTCAGCTAAATAACTGTGGCAAGGTTAAGTCTGTCTGACAAAGCAACTAGTGCTGCAGTTAGTCCACAGCAGCTGCCTGTCAAGTCTTTCTTCACATTTAAAACTGTCAAATTTAAGACCAGAATCCCTGCACCACAACAATGCTCAGAAGAAAGAAATGGACCTGAATGATGACTACCAGCATCAGTGCAAATGCCAACACCTCCCTCACTCATTAAAAGCCTTTTTTCACTACCAGAACTAATGCACAACAATACAAGGTGAAACAAACTGCTTTTTTAACTCTCTCACCACTTTTAAGTCAAGTATGAAGAACAAAAACATTAGCTCTCCTTTCAAGATTCAGCATTTGTTTGGAGGATATTTTGATTTTGCTTGGAGGTAATTCTGATTACAACAGGAAGGGCAGGTAATGAAGCATCTACTCACAACAAGCAGATTCATAATTGTGCGTCCAATGTCTCCGAAGAGCGGCTTCCGGTGCCTGACACTTACCACAGGAGCTGGGTAGGCTAGGAAGAAAAAGGCCACATTTACCTACCCACAACTCTACAACTTGCTATTCCAAGCAGTTCTACAGGTTTTTTCAGCTATAAGCTGTCTCTAAATCTCAATATCTGACCAGCCAAAGGAAGCAGAGCCCCTCTCTAATTCTCAGCCACTGTGTGGTTCTTCCCCCTCATGGTTATAAATGACAAAATTGGTTAAAAAAGCTAAGCACAGGAAGTGGTTTGTAAGAGAAAAAACAACAACAAAGCAGCTGCCACCCCTGTCACACAGATGGGATCTGGCTGGTAGAGGTCCACTGTGGGCTCCAGAAGTCCATGAACAGGTGACAGGTACATGTCACCGACATGTTTTATGAAAAATCCTTTCTTCAAGATTTTTCTCTCTTGAGAAGCTGAGAGGCCTCAAGAACAAACTGTAAACAATTCTTATCTGCTGCTGTGGAATGCAGCAGGTGGATCTGGGATTGGTCTCATCTGGTTGTTTCCAATTAAGGGCCAATCACAGTTCACCTGTCCAAACTGTCTCTGTGAGAGACGAGCCTTTATTATTCATTCCTATTCTATTCTTAGCTTAGCCTTCTGATGAAATCCTTTCTTCTATTCTTTTAGTATAGTTTTAATATATTATCTATCATAAAATAATAAACAAGCCTTCAGAAACATGGAGTCAACCTTCTCGTCTCTTCCCTCATCCTGAGACCCTTGTGAACAAAACCACAGGTACATGTTTATGTGTTGAACAATTACCAGCTCTACAGAGACAGGGCAACTGAGAGGCATTTTAAAAGATTTATTCCATATCAGTCGTGTTGAAGGGTGACATAGATGTAAAACTCAACGCCATTCTATCAGAAACCCACTTATTTCCTGGTTACAATACCTTACAAATGTTTTTCAGCCTACTAGCTGTAGCCACACAATGCTGCTCATACTTCTAACACCAACCAACCACCTCTTATTTTACCCCACGTGGTCCTGCTTCAATGTATCTTTCACAGCTCCAGTTCTCCAAAATATCTGGTCTGTTTTCAAGGCCATCCTTTGAAACTTGTTTCTAGTTCAATCTCTCTCTCAACAATGTCATCTCTATTCCATGGCCCTCCTAAGCCTGCACGCCTTATCTCAGAGTTTGCATACAGATGTACAAGACCCTGTGAGCTTTCAGTCAAGGTTGGAGAATTCCTTACAAATCCATTCCTCATATGTTTGGACTTGGAGCTTCTACTGTGGTGGGCTACAGCCTTTTTACATGCCTAGATGTTTCCACTGCATTAAAAAGTTATCCTTTTAAGTAATCAATACCTTTATTTGGTCAATGAAGGTGTAATATTTTGCCAATATACTTAACTCAAATAATTTAATTAAAATAACCATTTTATCAGAGTTGTAAACTGGGCTGGTGGGCATCCCTTCAAACCTTTCTCCTACAACCAAAAAAAAGATCTTTATATTTTACTGTCAGTTTTGGTTTCTTAGCTTTCTCATCTGCTAAGAGAAAAAAAAAAATCAAAGAAGTCTATCAGGACAATGAACACTCCCAGGTGGCTCCACATGTTGGGCTTATACAAGTATAATATAAAATATTGCAAAGATTATTTTAAAATAGCTTGCTTGTCTAAAAACTACTTTTATTTTCCAAAGGGAAATTTACATTTATGCACCTACTGGCACTGTTAAAACTTACCCCCATATTCTGCTCCCAGTCTCAACATCAAACGGATTGGAAACACTTTTGCCCAGGGTATTTCCAGTTTATGGATAAGAATGCCATAAAGAAAAGGGTTATCTGGTAGAATCTGATCATCAAATTTCTGAAAAGTTGGTGAAACAAACAGGAATCCGCCATGCTCTTTGTTACTGAGAAAGCTTTCTGTAAAAGTAATGTTTTCCATATTTTTTATGAACCTTCCTGTAGAAAGAGGAATATGGAGAGTGTTTACAGAGCTGGGTCACTCACACCTCCGTGCCAAGAGAACTGCTCTAAGCAGTGAGCTCTGAGAGACCTGCCAGCCCACCCTTCCCCTCACATCTTCCTGAAGCCCAGGTATCTAAACTCACAGAATATGAGCCCTGTACTTCATCACCAAATGAACCTGACTATGGAGCTAAGTTCCTCCAAACAAGTGCCTAAAGTCCTAAACACATCAGTGGAGGAGTTTTGATCAACAGACCTAAAATATATATATTTATGAGCACTGTACTTCTACAAATGAAGTGCAAGTGTGCTAAAAACCATAGACTCAGGGCTCATAGCCAGAATCTCCACCATAATATGACTAAACAACAAAAAAAACTGCAAACAGGATGTTTACAGAAGTAACCAAACATAAATTCATTTCTGTTATTTAGAACTCTAGTCTAACACTGCAAGCTCTTTGAACAGAATCATTAGACAAATAATTCAAGAAAAATTACCTATCAACTTTAGGTTTTAAAGATCAGCAAGAATATTCTACACAAGAAAAAGTTAGACATTAAAATGACACACCTTTCATTGCATCTTTATAGATGTCAAGAAATAATTTGAATATTTCATTAGGGAAAACATCTTCATCTGGCAATCGCTGCAACAGAATGACAATTTCTGCCTGACCCAAACCATGCAGTCCATTCGTTGAGAAGCACCAGCACTTTTCTGAGGAATCTTTAAAAAGATAAAATACCACAGTAATGCTGTTTTACAGACAGAAAAAAAAAAAAGAAAAGTCTTGATTTAATGGAAAAGAAAATGTATAATACTTACATGTTATTAGCTTCACATTGACAAGCAAGTTTGCATTTAGAATAAAAGTCAATGGATTAGGACCTCCTTCCCCAAGCAGCAAGGTGACCTTTTGGTGAGATGGATGTTCCTCCACCAGAAGATCTAAATAAATTGACACATGATTTAGTTCAAAATACCAGCCAGTGACCCAAACCAAGAATCAGTTTGCTGTATGACAAAGTCATCCCATCCTCCTACCCCGGTGGTTGTTCCCAAAATATGAATACCTACAGATCAACCAGGGAACAGCTTACCCTAAGATTCAGGGAACACAGAACTGAAGCAGCAGCTTGTAAAAGGTGCAAACCAGGGCTGCCCTTCCTTTGGAAATCCCTGACTGAACATGTGCTGACTCCTCATCCATACCCCGATTCTGCACACCCACCACCATCATGCAATTAAGTGGGGACCCATTCATCTCATACCATACTGATCTTGTTAAAAGTGCACAGTCATTACCCAACAATCCAGTATGCAACAAATAAATTACATGAGAATTACATTAAAATACAATTTTTTGAGTCTGTATTTACAAATCTGGGACAGTGGAAGGTGTGGGTGATAGGGGGTGGCACTGGATGAGCTTTAATGTCCCTTCCAACCCAAGCGATTCTAGGATTCTGTGAGTAAATATCAACAATTTTCTCAAGATGTTAGCAGATTTTACCTTTCCCGTTTTCACCCAGGGCAAGCAGAAGTGGAGGCAGCTGATCACCATCAGGAAGAAGGCTGATGTCTCGTCGCACCCAGTTCTCTACCCCACAGAGTGCTCTGCAGCTTGAAGCAGAGACAGGCACAGCCCGTGTGCTCTGTCCCACTGAACTGGGACTGCTCTTCCCTGCTGCTGCAGGGGAACTCTCTTCAGTCCCTGGAGTGACAGAACTGGAACTAGGTGTCACCTCACTCTGGCCAGGCGTGGCCTGCTGTGCACCATCTGAAGGAACAGAAGGATGTAATTCCTCCATTCTTGTCATCTCATCTATTTCTTCCTTCAGTTTTTGATTTACATCAGTTACCAGGTCATCTTCCTCTGGGTTTGCCTGTGAAGAAGAAATAACAAAAAAAATCTACATTATCTCATAACCAGCTAAACTTTCATTACTAGTATTCTAGAAGCAAAAAGAGAAAGAAATCTATCACAAAAGTTGGGAATACATTTGCTCCTAAGAAGAAAGCCACCAAATCTCTCCTGGATCCTACTTTTTTTTTTTTTGGTTTAGGAGTTACATGGGTGAAAATGCATACTCAATGTATTTGTTTGGTAACACAAACTGGCTCAGCAGCTGTGTACTGCAAACATTTCTACTATTCTACTATTCTACTACACTATTTCTACTATTCTACTAATAGCTGAATGTAGCTTTGCTCATTCTGATTAATTTCTAGTTTGGAGTTTAACCCACACTGCTCCCCCAGCAGGACAGGTATGACAAGCCATGAACACAGGCACACTGGGATGTCAGCCGTCATAAAAAAATAAAATGGAAAAAAACAATCCCCCAAGACCCCTCCAAAAAAACAGAGATGCATGTTATCTTTCTTTAGCCTTGTATCCTATATCCAGAGAGAAGACTTTGTCCATACAACAACAAAAAAACCAGCAACTTTATGCTTGCCCTGTAGCAGTTCTCCTGGTGTCCCATCAGCTTCCAGCAAATCCTCCATTTAACAAATATGCTGCCACAAAATAAAAAAAAAAGCCCCCAACTCTAAAGGGAAGACTCCACAAAAACACAGACAAAACCAAGGCTAAATTGGCTAATAACAGACTTCTTCCCTTAATCTGCCTGTGGGTGGTCATACCACTTGGCATTTCTGCCCTACACACACTCTGTAGCAGCACTTCAGGATTTTGTGTTGCGTTTTCTTCAGACCTACACTGTGCTGGTTTTCTCTGAGCTCCTGAGGCTGCACAGGAGAACCATCAACTAATTGTTCTTCCACTCACTTTGTCCATGCTGCTTTTAGTTTTAGACATTGCCCATCTTCTGCAAGTGCAAATATCTTCCCCCAAAATGAGAGACAGGCTGTATCTTTTGTTTACTCTAACTCTTTTTTTATTTGATTACTACAGTTCTTCATGAGTATAAGCAGGGTTAAATGCTATACACCTGTTAGGTGCTCAGATCCTCTATATACAAATAATAATGACCTGGTTTTTTTAGCTTTATCAATATATTTTAAAAACTCTTGAGTGCTGTGAAAATCATGGAATTTAAGTTATTACTTGAGACAGTGCTTCAGTGCTATGTTTTATCTTAAAAAGGCTTCACCTGAGGAACCTTGCTAAGTCTTTCCACAGCAAACTTACACCTCTTCTGTGGACTTTTCTTTTAAAGTGCAGTTCATTCACTAGTATGGATGTGACTCATGATTAGAAACCAATCCCCCTCTCAGTTCAGTATTAGTTTGCACTAAAAGCAATACACAGATTTTATTGCACCCTATAATGCCCTATAATTGCAGGGCACTAAGCAAGTTGGTTAGTCTAATCTAGCAGGGAAACTGATGGATTATATAATATATATATATATATATATATATAAAAACTGATATATAAATACATATTTATATATATATATAAATTGATGGATTGATTATATAGTATATATAAAATATAATATAGCAGGCCACTGGAAATAAAAACAAACAACTACAAACTTGTACTATAAGCATGTTGCTAACGACAGCCTTAAGAACTGTGGCTGAGGTCACCTTCACTAAAGTGGTTCACCAAATACTGTGTACTGAAAAAACTGCTTTGGCCAATTTTCAGCCACACCAGTTCTGAAGTTTACAGACATCTCAAACCAAAGGTTTTCCTTTGAAAACTTTGCTCAGTTTTACTCAAATTGAAAATTACTACAATATTTTCCAAACCAAGGACCTCACAGCCACTGCCAAAAGCATTGTCTCAGGTTCCAAAGGCTGTGACTCAGAAGCCATGGTGTGTAAGGGCCCATCCCTGGCCAGCAAAGCTCTCCCAACAGGTAATTTGTGCAGGTGAACGTCCCAACTCCTACCGCGGGCGTCTCGGGCAGGTCTGCGTTCTCTGGGCTGGAGTCCTGCGACCTCTTTGCTCCTGAGGACAGCTTTGCTGTGTCTGCCACCTCCCCGTTTGGCAGAATACCATCTGCAAACCAAACCCTCTTCTGCTCTCTGGGGCACAGCCCTGCGACAGGTGAGAACAACAACTCTGTATTATCGCAAGTCATGGCTGCTCCAACAGCTGAGGGACAGAAATGAAGCCCCTTCTCCCCACCACATGCACAGAGAATGTCTGTTCACTGGAACAAAGCACAGGGTGACATTAGCCAGTCTCCAATCAGGCAACATAACCTCTCACTTGCAGAGGAAGCTGCCCTGCTACAGTTAAATCTATCAATTCATATTACAGAAGGCTACTTCCTCAATCGTGCCTCGGTAGTGACATAAGAATGAAATGCATATCACAACTAAAAGATGGAGGAACACACTCTAAAAAAAGTTGACTTATCATTTTGTTTAACACTGTGTTTTCTTTGAAGAAGGTAAAATGTTTAATAAAAGTGGAACAAAGACACTAGTTAGCCACTAATCATTTGTATTTACACAGAGAATAAGCTTTGCTCTTCCCTTGTAACTTCTCCCTGAACAGCTACTTTTTGTTTTCACTTTAAGACTGGCAGTCCAACACAAGCCAGAGATCTCCCAAGAGATGTAAAAATTATAGAATGAACAGCTACACAAAAAGATTTACAATGTAAACAGAGAAGGCAATGAAAAAAGTAACATCCACTTTTCATAAATGGATATTTAGGCCCAGCTGGGGCCTGGCGCCAAAACTGAGAAGTGAAAGTGTTCCTATTCAGAGTGTTCCTGTTTAACACAAAAAATACCAACTATAAATCCCAGATGTGATAAGCAGCTCTTTCCAAAGAGACTCTCAACGTGTTAGATGTGTGTTACACTGAGGATCTGTACCTTCAGGACCAGGTTGTTTAAGTGCTGAGATAGGCAACAGTGCAGATGGTGAAGGACAGCTGGCACCCCCGAGTATCTGGGCCTCCTCTACAGGTGGAACAGCGGAAGAAGGCTCAGAGGAGACACTGGAATTGGGGACAGGATCAGTTGGACTCATCATTCTTTCAAATGCCTGTGCTAAAATAATGTGGTTAGTTTTTAAGATCTCACAATTGATTAAATTTCATTTGCAAAGCAGTACTGTAGGTGGGTGGGGGTTTTTTGGCAGAAGCAACACACAGTTTGTGATCTAGCTATGAAAAATATATACTCAAACTATTGTATGGAAGAAAATTTAGATTGATTTTCTACCTGCATAACTGCCTCATTTCTCATGAGCTAAAGAGACCTCCCCTTGTTCTCCCTGCAGTGGCTACACCACTGTGACCCCTGGCCCTTGGGGCAAACACGTGTCATATCTGTCAGGCTGAACTCCACTGAGGTGCCTATTAAAAATCTGACATGTTTTCAACTGGTTATTTACATACTCATCAACAGGACCTCAGTTGTTTCTCCTGATGTTTTCATAAGCATCCATGGTTAGCTTTCCAGTTAAGAAAAGGTTATCTGATGAGTCATTTACTGCAGCCCTAGTAAGTGACTTTAAAAACACCAGGACAGGAAGCAACATAAAGTGGGCAAACATGTGAGAACAAGGAGGGATGTGACCTTTAAACACACACAGGGCTACTGCAGAGGGAGGATAACTTCTGCTAGATTCCAGTCACAGATGACTCAAATTGTATTCCTCTGTAACTTTCTATTTAGTCCTATGCAGTTAATAGCTACTTTTTTTTTGTTTTTTAATAAAAGAAACAACCAACTCGAGCCTCAAAGTTCAAAATAAGAACTGGACTCCAGCTAAGGAACAGTTATTCTCTTTATCCTCCATCTCAGAAATAGGAAAACCTACACCAATTAAAGTAATCAAGCTCCCCAAAAAGAATAAGGATTAAAGAGACAGTTCAATGATTACTGCAATTACTCAAAAAAACCTCTTTACCTTTATTAATATCATCATAACAGCCAGTGCAGACTCTTGCTTCCTTCTCCATGTACTGCAGTTTGCATTTTCGTTTGCAACAGCTACCACAAAAAACCTGAATCAGAAAAGGATTGCATTAAATATTATAGACATACTGCACAGCAAATAGGAAAATACACTTGCTTCATTCTAAACCATCTGCAGCCTTGTATTCAAGCCTGTATCTTAATCCCTGACAAAGAAATCCTCAGGAAAAGAAAGAACCACAAAAACAAAACCCCACAATACACACCCAGCAGAAAGCAGCAACATGGAGGACCCAACTGAAATTACAACAGAATTCTTCTCTGGAGTGATGAAAAGAATTTCAGGTTGCACCACCCATCCCAAATTCTTCTCAATCCTAGTTTGTGATCCTGCCATAAGTACTTTACATCAGCCAACAGTGCCATGGCCAAGGACTGAGGCGCAGAGCTGGGCCTTGCTCTGGTGCTTTCGGACCATCTCTGCAGCCGTGTGCTCACCACGGCTCTCAGGAAGCTGTTACCAGTCTGCCAGGCACTCGAGGCTGCCTCTCCAGCCCAGAGCTCCCTGCTGCAGGCTGCTGGGGCAGGCTGAGTGGCTCTCCTGCTCCCTCAGCAAGAACAAGCAGTGCTGCCTGCATGGGACAAGCTCCCTTCAGTCAAGTATTTGCAAAGAACGCTGCTTTGGAAGAACAGAATATGCTCTTCTATTCCAACAGGGTATATATCCTGTCTATTTTAAAGCAGAAACAGGGGGGAAAGTGTGCCTCATTAGCCTGGACAATCTACAACGGGATCTACACAATCCCATTCAAAGAATTCTGTCTTTAGAATAGCTGGTGTTTTGCAAGAGTTGCCATAAATATCTGGAGGTTTTGTCACTTTCCCCTTATGTTCTTTCAAGGATGATCTGCAAGTTTTTAACGAGTCACACCATTTTTAGCTATATGCAGACTCTGGACCCTTTACAAAAGGTCTTCTGAAACTCCCTAAAGGTGTTCTCTACTCCTAATTGCTCCCAATCCAGAAAAAAAAAGTGGATCAAGGCAGGGGGAGAAGGGGGGAGGGAAATACCAAACAGGAGTGGCATAGGAAAAAAGCAAGTTATTACAATGAACTCCTCCAAGCAGGAAAAGTCACTGCAAAAGCAGTGATTGATCAGTGTAATATGAGCTAAAAAAAGAAACTATTCCAGAAACTATTCCTGCTTCTGGATTAGTGCCACAGGTAATCTACCTCAACAGGAAACACGCATGCTCAGTATGTCATATGGTAAGAATCTAATTGATGAGGATTAATTGCTAATCAGTTATAATCCACTTCAGGGCTTCAAATGCCAAGCAGCACAATCCTCAGCAAGGAGTATTCTCCTCATACCCTTGGTGACACTGGGACCTGCAGGGGATTGCAGGAGGATTAATCCTAATGCACCTGAAAGGTGAAGGCAAACTAAGGGACAGGAGAAAGGAGGTGAGTAGCAGGCTGTTGAGCAAACAAGTGGGCCCTGCTTGAACTAGGAAGAAGAAAGGTACCACAGCAAGAGACAAACACCTGGACAATGGAACTGCAAAGCTGTTTGGCCTTGTGAGGGCTGCAGAGGGGAGAGAAAACAGGGACCACTAACTTCACACTTCCCTCTGCCACAGATGCCAGAGTCCACAAGTGTTGCTATTTTCACTGATAAAAAAAGAGGTATGGGAATCCATACAATTGTCTTCTAGAACAGTTCACAGAGGACAACTGTGAATTCCAAACAGTTTTCCCTTAGTTCCCAAATGGCTGAAAACACAACAAACAACAGCTTCACAAGGAATGTCCGATTTGGGATTTTTTAAGACAAAAAAAGTTGCTATTAAAAAGACAAAAAGTCTTACGAGGCAGAAGGTTAAGCTGCACATCCAGAAAAGCTGTAATTGCACAGCACTGCCATATCTGTAAGGTTTAGACAACTCATGCTGCCTTCACTCCCTCTCCTTATAAAGAGACATTGTGATGCTTCCTAATTACACTGCTATTCTGCCACCAGCTCCACAGCTGACACACTCACAGCTGTCAACAGCACTGTGCAGTGAAGGGTCTCCCATCCCCATCTCTAGACAAGGTGTGAGAACTTCACAGCACATGTAAAACAGGAACCTGAAGTCAGTCAGTCTTATGACTGAAATGGAACCCACTCTGAAGGACTGTGCTTAAACCATGACAAAATCTCACCAGGATATTCTGGCAGTAAGTTCAATGGCTGCCAGGTCAGCACAAGGAGCTCTTCATTTCCTGGACACCTCAAATCACACCTACATTTTAGTTCACAGTGGCTGCAGCTGAGTAAATGAGCATCATGCTTTGAAAACGCAGTGCTAGAAGAGAGGTGGAAAGAAAAACTACTCTTCTGTGCCTTTCCAGGTGGTGCTTAACACTGGGGATGCAAAAATTTAGTGCTAACACCAGTCCTTGCTGTGTCTCCTCATCCTTAGAGCTTACAGAGCAACACAGAACAGTGAGGTCACTAATACTCCTAGCATTTCCATTTATGCACTAGTACAAGCCACAGTAGATCACAAGCAAATTCTGAACTGAGTATCAGTTTTGGCATCACTTACTCTCTGTAGAAGACCTCAGGCTAAAAAAAAGTTCTGCAATTACTCACTTTGTTGGTGAATCACATACTTTTCCCCTGAGATGAGTTCCTTAGAAAGTGATACATCTAAACAGACTGGAAGACAGATTTAGACCATAAATCCCTTTGCATTGGTACTGCTGCTACAGCTCCTGAAAGAACACAGTCCCTTCAGGTTCCTGGGCAGTGACCTACAGTTATAACAACTGGTAAAACCACTGGGTTCTCATCAACACCACCTCAATGTTTTAGAACACAAACAAGTTAAAAGCTCAATAATAGGCTGATTCAATACAACTATGATGAATTAGTCCATCATCTCATCTCCCCTACTCTATGCAAAACACCAACCTAGCCAGTAATGGCAGATAAGAACATATTCTGTACTTCCCTTTAATGACAATTTGCACAAAAAAGGTCACATGTTTCTTAACTAACATCAGTCTTTTCCAACAGTCTTTAGGTTCCTATGGAAGGAAAATAAAACCTGGCTGTTGTTAAAGAAAGTGCTTCAAGCCTAGAAAACTTCTGTCAATATTCTTTCCCTTCTCTATCTTGGTTACCCCTAAATGAGAATGTCCTTTTCCTGTCGCAGCAGAGGACCCCTCCCCAGTGACTCACCTTCCCACAGGCTCGGCAGTGGTGTCGTCTCTTTGTGAAGGTGAACTTGGCCTGGCAGTTCATGCAGTTGGGTGCCTCTGAGTCTGGGACCCACAGGGGCTGCTTCCATGACAGAGCTGCAGGTGCTTTACGTGGCTCAGCACTTTCAGATGTTTGACTTCCCCCAGCCGCAGAACTGCTTTCCCCAGGGTCTGTATTACCAACATTTACACTGGAGTCTGAGAGGGGAGCTTCTGGGCTAACAGAACCACATTCCTGGTTTTCTCTTTCAAGTACATTTGCTCTATTCAGTTGTTTTTGACTAGCAGTCCCGTGGGAAAGGTCAAGTAACTGCTTTGGTCTTGCACCTTTAATACCAATATCAGAAGCCAGAGCTCCACAGCCACTCTCAGTCACGCCTTGGCTTCGAGACATGCTGACTTCTGCTGCAGCCTCCACTTCATTGTCAGGAATAGATGCTTTAAGGTTACTATTAATGCTCGTTATCTCCTCCAGTTTTGTTTGCATAAGCTCTTCATTGACCTCTGTGAAATCCAGATTGTTCACATCTGTTAAACTCCCTCCATCTGCATCAGCTTCCACCAAGTTACCATCATTGTTTGAAGACTTCAACACACTGGACTGCAGACTTTGTCCATACAAGAAATCATCAAGCTCAGCGTCGCTTATCAGAATATCACTTTTAATAACATCCTCCTCAATAGTAAAGTCAGCCATAACAGAGCTCATGCTCTCATCATAAAAAGTGTCTACACCAACACCATATGGCTCAGCTCCAAGGTCTAGAAAAGTAGAAGCAAAAGCTTTGATTTGCTGAGAACCACTATCATCAATTACATTCTCAGTATTGTACTTCTCTCCATCTCCACTTTCTTCTGCAATGCTTTCACTGATTTCAGCTACATCTTCTTGCTCATGCCAGCTAGTACTTTCACAGGATTCCCTGCCAGGGAGATGAGTTTTAGACTCTCCAGCATGAACAGTTACAGTATCACTAATAACCTCCGCCACTGCATTTTGAGGTAGAGGATTAACCTTTTCTTCTGTTACAACTAATGAACCGCACATGGACACAGGAAGGGAAAGACAAGACAGAGATGTCTGGACATCCTCAGCTGACATACTCCAACTGGAAACACTGCTTGGTATCTCACTCCTATTAAGTTCTTCACTATCTACATTCTCTTCTGTGCCTTTCTTTTCCAATTCTACTTCAGCTCCTATTTGACACGAGGAGCCTGGTAAGACACAATTTCCAGGTACTGTTGCATTGCTGCTGCGCAGGGGACACCTCTTTGGCAGATCTGAAGGCATGGAATCAGCATTACCCCCATTGTTTGGGTCTACCTTTCCTATGGCATTTCCTCCTTTGCTTGCTGCAGAGCATGCACTGTTGTCTTGTGTTTCAAAAGGCAGTTTTTCACAGGCTTCCTCATCTTTGGGACTGTGTGCATTCCAACTCTGTGATGCTACAGTGGCACATTCAGGATCCAGGGCAGCAGTTTGTCCAGGGTGGTCGAGTACTTCATTGCACTTTACAGGTTCTGTCCTGCGTTGGTCGTCACACAGACCCAGGACTGTTCCTGCAGCGTAACTCTCTGGTTTTAAAGCTAAATCATTACTTTGTTCTGTTGTAAGATGCCCTGAATCTCGTAGCACCAAGTCCCCATCACTGTGCTGTGAGCTGGCAGCGGCGCTGCAGCCAGGTGAAGTCACACAAACAGGAGTGGTGACACAAGACACGCCACAGCCAGCGGGCCCCTGGCTGCCCTGGAACTCATCCGGCTGCAGCTCCTGAGCCTCTTCTGGAGCAGCCACTGAGGGGATTAAATTCGCTGCGTCACTGATAAGATCACACACAGGCACGCTACACCTTTCCAGGCTCAAAGCCTGAACTTCATTTAGGGAACTACTGTCCACAGTGGACAAGAGGTCAGGTCCAGCAACACCCTTCTCTTTGGGTGGTGAGAAGTTGAGCACATCACTTCTGCCGGCAGGGGCACAGGGAGAGCTCTCCTCTGGGGCAGGAGATCCAGCAGGATCCTCTGGCAGCTCTGCTGTGGGGTGTGCATGCTCTAAGCAATCTGGGACTGAAGAGAGCTTTGAGTCGTATGGATTTTGAGGTGTTCTGAAGCACTCACATTCATCTATTTTAAGCAAGAAGAGATCAAAAGCAAAGTTTATAAGACTCCTCTCTTTCCACGGCGTACTCCCTCTCAACCCCATCTATTCATCAATACAAGCTTTTACTTAGCAGATGCTACTTTCAAACTCCATGGTAACAGTCATTTGACCATGTACTTCCACTAAAAAGGCAGTGCAGAAACCAACCTGTATTCTGCTCAAACTCATCAAGCAGTTTGTCCAAGTCACAGACTGCAGCTTTAAAGTAACTGTCCATTCTAGTCACAGTTCTAGTGAAGCTTTAGCCTTCTTAAACCTACAGAGAAAAACACAGTATTTAATTCAAAGCAATTTTTTTTACAAAGCCCAAGTCTTCATATTAGACAGCAGCTCATATGAGGTGGTTTTTTATTTTTATTAATACTTTGTTCTCTCTCCATGTAAACAAAACCTAAACACAAACAGGGCTGAAGCCTTCAAGTATTCTGGATATGCTCAGTGTACTCAGCATTATGAGCAATACATCCCCAAATTCACTTCAAACTGCAGAAATGCTTATCAAAAAAAAAAAAAAAAAAAAAAAAAAAAAAAAGGCACCTGAAAGTGCCTGCTATGGCATTACAATGTCAGCACATTTAAAACCAGAAGGAATATTAGGATCTTCTAGTCTGACCCCATAAACATTTTATGCCACACAGCTCGCAGGCAAAAAACAAAAACAGGCCATTATTACCTTTCAACACAACTGAACTGTGTAAATAATAATAAAAATTAAAAATCCAACATGGTAATTAATCATAATTTCTGTTCTACTCAAAACACACAAACAACTATACTTCTGAGACCCCAAGAACATGAAACTCTTATTATAGACTTACCAGATCATCAGAAAGCTATTTATTTATTAATCACATCCCCCACTGCAAAACACCCTGGTTTATTTGTTTAATTAACCTTTCCAGCCACTCAATTTTATGCCTTTTTGGTCACTCACAATTGCCTTCCAACTGCACATCTTCTTCAATGGCTGAACACCCATACAGTGGAACTACCTATCAAAAATCAATATTTACAGTTCCTCTGAGCAAACTGAAGGGACTGAGATCCATTTAGTCTAATAAACCACAGCTGTGGAGAGCTGTCCAGTTTTCCTTCTGCTTTTATCAGTGCATTCAGCCTCTGCACTGGCTGACCTCACAGCCTACCCCAATGCAACTGGTGCTCTGACCAGCTAGTAATGCCCAGTCGTCCTTTTGAAAGCTCAGAGCCCAAACAAACACTTCAACCCTCTCACACCACTCGCGCCACCCTGCAGCTACAGATCTAGATTCCATGCCTTACTTCCCCCCAAGCTCTAAGGTTTCCCCTCAATGAATAGTTCAGATCAGGAGCTTTAACCTGTGTCAATGTGTAACTGTTCACCACGTGTGATGCAATTATTTATGGCAATTATTAATATGCATGGAACAAGAACACTTGAAGGCAATGTGTAGTTCAAAGAGAGGCTTGCAAAAGCGTTAAGAAAGGTGAAACAAATACACAGTAACACAGTACTTTGTGCCCATATGTAAGCCAAAAATGTGAAAAATGTGTATTATATGATTGGCTTTTCGCAAATATGACAATGAATATTTTATGTGTTATGTTAGAAAGTTATACTGTATTAATCCTTTCCAGTAGTGTATTAAATATAGTTTTAGGTTATAACATAATATTAAAATAGAAACGATGTGATGTAAGATACTTTTCTAAGTAACTCAAGAAATTGTACACACAGAGATAACAGCATCAAGACACCAAAATCCCCAAGAGAAGAATTACTGCCTCCTTATTGAGAAGAACCACACTTGGTGGGGACCGAGATGACGATTTACAAGTTGAGGGGGGGAAGTTGACAATAACCAGGAAACACCCTTTGTTTGAAAAGAATTTTTGAATCATGTATGAGATGTAAGAATATGCAACAGGCTATTGCTTTTAAGAGTTAATCCTTTGTTAGTGACCGATGCTCTTGAGAGGAAAGCATCCAAACGTTTGTAATTCTTTATTTTTTTATTGTCCTAACTCTGGTTGTCCAAATTCTTATTGCTGTAATTTGTATTACTATTTTTATATTTTAGTTTATATTAAACTTTTAAAATTTTGGAACTAGTGATCACGAAAATTTCACAAAAAAGGAACGACCCAAATATATCACTGTTTGGATATCCACAGCCAGTAGTTAAGTCACAGCCAAGGTCTTCAGGCTGCACTCCAATAGTGTGACTGCTGTCTGGAGGGCTGGAAGAGCAGCAAGCACAGCCTCGGTGCCCTTCTCCTCGCCCATCTGAACACAGCTCCTTCCTGTAACAATCACGACCTCCCGGCAAGGGGGATGCAACAACATGAACTGGAAGTTATTTCAATTAAGAGCCTTACACGATTAACAGCTTTTGGTGATTCACTGAGAGACATCAAAGTGCAGATCCCGTCCCTAAAGCACGTATCTGTGGGCAGTCAATACTCAGATAGACCACATAAACAAGAAATATTGAAGGGTTACAAGAAAACCGGGCATCAGAGGATGCGTAATGCCGGTTTGTGTCCTCTGTAGGTATTTATTATACAACCTCACCACTTATCACAGATATCAATAACAACAGAAGCTTATAAATAACAAAAACCTTCCCCATTTCAAAAAAAATACAGACAAGAGGCCAAGTAATTATTTCATCTACCTTTGTCTTTTACTTAAAAAGGCCTAAGGAATATTCACTGTGTTGCACTCTTGAGAGACACACAAACTAATTGTGATTTAAGCATAAGGGCACTATTAGATGACAACGCTATCTATTTTTAGATTATAATGCTAATTAGAAGGGTGCATTGATGCTGTACAGCGTTGGCCCACTGAAGTCTCCAGAAAAAGGAAGAACTCAATGAAAAGAACTGTAGAACTAAAACCACATGCCAATATTCACATCTATTTAATACAGAATAACCCACTTCTACTGAGAGCCCACAAAATTATTATACGTCAGTCTACTAACCCAGCAATGTTGCTTTGTTTAGTTAAATCTATTTTTTAAATAAAATGGTTATTTGACTTGGTAAAGTACTTTGAATAACCAACCTAACCTTGAAAAACTAACACATGCATTATTCCTAATTTCATTACTCTTTCCTCAAACTTTTCATATGTTTTCATCTTTCTACAATAGACCTACAAGCAAAAGAACTGAAACCCACAACAAAATCAAAACCCCCCAAAACAGGGCAGACCAGCAGTACCCCCTTGTTCATCTTGCACCTCTCTGTCTCAACTCCACATGTCTCCATCACCAAAGAATTGTAAAAGCCTTCTAGTTCCTCATGTTCCAAACCCTCTTTCAGCAAGAGGAACAAGTTTTATTTTCTGCTGCCTGGATTTGCCTGTAGCCTGTCCCTGTGTTTACATTACTGGATTAGAAGCTATGAAAAAGCTCTGGTGACACATTTTTATTAAATGGCTGCTTGCTGCCCTGAGTGAAGGGTCTGAAGGAACCACAGACTTCAGCAAACTGCATTTGTTCTGAGCATATTCTTTTAAGACTTATATTTGTAACAAAAGAATTACACTATTTTCTAACTATCAGAAACCAGGAGCACCACCACTGTATATGTTTTTTAGGCAGACACAAACTCTTGTTTCCTGATTTTGTTTTTCAGAGCTCTGAATACAGTCACTAGACACTCTCTAAACTGGTTCACAGATTAGTGTTTTTTAAAAATAAACGTTATGCTTATAACTTTACCTGAGGCAGTACGTCCCTAACAGTGCAAGGAGACATACAACTTTAGGCTCTCACTGGCTCAATTTTATAGATTTCTTTAAAAACTTTTAAATTATATTTAAATCACTGTATGTTAAAGACTACGTGGTTTCAGATAAAGACAGATTATGTATTTATGCAGGAGGAGACTTGAAGATAAAATAGCAATCTGTCTCAAAATGGGAAAATAATAATCTAAACACTAAAGATACTAGCAAAAAGTGCATACTGAACACATCACTTCTCCAGATAAACCTCTAAGCAGGCTCATCTTAGATCTCCAACAAATGGTCTGACACACTCCCAGCACAGCACCACACCGACCTAAGAACCAGAGGCAATAGTTCCACCCCATTAAAACTGTTAACTATTAACTGTGGAATGCAAATCCTGAGATCTCGATGACTGCTGCCGCTGTGACAGGGCAAGTTTAAAAGCACTTCACACCCTTCAACACCTCCTTTAAATCCTTCATGAATTACTTATCCCTCCTAACTTAACAGGCACATGTTCCAGAATTCAAAACCAGCATTCCACTGGGGATTTCTCAACACACTCCTATTTAAAGGAGAAGATAACACAAGGCTGCTGGGTTACTGGTGGCCAGCTTACAGGATGGATTGTCAGGGCTTTTTCCCCAGATACACTCTGTAAACGGAGGCAGCGAGCAGTTTTCAGTGTCGGTAACTTGCAAAACAGAATGGAGAGGTTAATTATTACCACCTAGCCAATTCAAGGTCTGAAGACGAGCTACCTTTTGATGTCTAAGAACCCTTGAAAACCACTCTCTGTAGCGTTCATATGGGCACCACCAGACGTGCAGTTTGTTACAGCTAATCCCCACTGCAGAGGCCAGGCCTGCTTCCACACAAAACACACCAGAACAGCCCAAGCTGGGGTTTACAGGCCAAGGAACACAAGCAGGGGCACAGAGGTGTCCCCTTCAGAGACATGACCACAGGATGACCACCGCCTCAATTCTGATCAGCACAACTCCAGTCTTTTTGCTCCCTGGTTACGTTGCTTCAGCTCCGTCACCGTGTTTAATTATCAGCTTTAGCCTGAGCAGAATGCTGAACTAAGGACTGTGGGAGGACTGAAATGGTATTTTCCACCTTAGCACCCTAGCAGTTACCACAGGCAGAACAAAACCTCCAGTATAAACACGACTAAATTCATAGTGAAACGCTCATGGAGTAAGGTGTGCCCCCTTTCCCTCACTAAGGGTGAAGCCATGGCGATTTTTATCTCTTATTTTATATACCCTTTATATGTTCTCAGTACCTTTAGCATACATACCTGTAATTCTTTCAGCCTTATATCTTAACACAATCTTGGTATTCTGCTAAGTCAAAGCACCAAACTCCTAAAAGCCTCAAGGTTAGAAGCCAGAAAACCTTACACTATCTTGAGAAACCAAGACCTCCTTTAAAACACATCCTGTAAACTTACACCTAAGAAAGAATACTTTAAAATAAAAAAACCCCCACACTATTTACTTAAACCTCTCAATGAAACAACTTTGTTAAATATACTAATTTACAAAATCTGTAAAATTGTATACACCATCTAACATACACATGCATATTGGTATATTCCACTGTGACACATTGTTACACCATAAAAATTCTTATTAAATACAGAAATAAAAACCTTTTTATCCCTTACCCGTATCTAACTCTTAATTCTAAGACCAAGGAAAAGGCATCAAGGGTACTGAAGGAATTAATTCCCAGCTTTTTACCCCTCCCTAACACCATACACCCACACACAGGCCTGAAGCCCTAAAGACAAAAAGTTTAAGGGGACAGCTGCCCACAGATCAGCAATCAACCCGATGGAGAAGTTCAGCACAACTGAACAAACGCTGCGTGAAAAATGTGAATAAAAACAAAAATTATTCTTGCTGAGCAGAACAATCTATTGTCCAAACCAAAAGCTGAGGTGGCTGCTGCCACAGCAAGTTTAGGAGCTGAATCATGGGGTAAACAAGAAGCGTCAGAAGTTTTCAGACACATAAGGCCAAACTTACAGGACACACCACAACAAATCATCTATTTTGAAGAATGCCATCCCTAGTTAAACATGCACTCTTCAGAAGGACAGAACTCCAGCTGCAGCGTGGACATTACCACCCTCACAGCTCCATCCCACAACACCTTCAGCTTACAAGGATTTTTGTTCATTCATCCACACAAAAAACCCTACATCTCTGAACTGAGAACAGCATTACTTACATCACCTAGAGAATCACAGAATCCCTGAACTACAGGGCTGGAAGGTTCCTTCGGAGCTCGCCCAGCCCAGCCCTGGCCAGGCAGGGAGCCCTGGGCAGGGCACAGGAAGGTGTCCAGCTGGGGCTGGGGTGTCTCCAGCCAGGGACACTCCAGGCCCTCCCTGGGCAGCTGTTCCAGGGCTCTGCCCCTCCATGGACACGAGTTCTTCCTCCTGCTGCCCTGCACCTTGCTGCCCTTGATCTGATGGCCACTGCTGCTGCTGCTGGCACTGGCAGCACCGAGCAGAGCCCGGCCCGTGCTCTGGCAGCCCTGGGGATGTTTGGGTGGGTGGGTGGAGGGATGGATGGAGGGATGGATGGATGGATGGATCCCCTGGCAGTGCTCCCTTCTGCAGCCTGCCCAGCCCAGCTCCCGCAGGCTCTGCCCAGCACACACATGCTGCAGAGCCCAAATCCTCTCTGGGGCCTGCCCTGGACCCTGCCCAGTAAATTCTTTATTCTGCTGTGAAGCCCAGACATGGACACAGTGAACTGGAGGCAGACCAGACCGGTTCTGACGGGCACAGCAGCGGTACCAGCTGCCCCGGGGAGGAACGGCCGGACAGACCAACCCACACTCACCGCCTGCATCTGTCAGCCGGGACAGAAAATGGCTCTGGAGAACGGGCCCGGGCCCAGCAGAAAGCACGGCTCCCTCAACACCCCGCTGCTCCGATGGGCATCATTAGCCAGCCGAGGTTCGCATCAGGCCTCGCCGGCCACAGGGCTCTGGCAGCCGGCTGGACCCTCGGCCGTGCTCCCCAGAAGGTGTCAGTGACCATTCTCTGACAGTACTGCTCGTACTGAAACACAGACTCAAAATGACTTACACTCTCTAAGTGTACAGTGTACGATTGTCCATTCCACTCTCTATACCATATATGTATTCTATACAACCTATAAAATAACCTCGTCTATTTTACCTTATATACCATATATATTCTCCATATACCCTAGACAGTATTCTTTGTGCATATACTATACTCAATATACCGTATATAAAAACAGCAGTAAGCAAAATTATCACTAACACCCACAAACCTTCGGGGGCAAATAAACCACCCAGGTAGCCTCAGTCAGAGGTCAGACTCCCACAGCCGCGTCGCCCCGACCTCACCCGGCCGGTTCGGGGCCGTCTCGGGGCTGTCTCGGGGCCGACTCCCCTCAGGGCCCGCCCCGGCCCCGCCGGCGGCTCCGGGCGGCGGCCTCGACCCTCCGCTGCGCGCAACGCGCCTGCGCGGTCACGCCCTCGCGTGACGTCACAACCACCGCGCCCATCCCCACCCTGCGCGTGCGCTTCCCGGCGTGGGGCGCAGCCCGGGACAGGGGCGGGGCCACACGTCTGACGGACAGCGCGAGAGGGCGCGGCATGATGAAATGGGCGTTGTCGTATTTGTGATTGACAACGCAAGAGGGCGGAGTCGCCGACCGGCCTGCCCTGGGGCGGAGCCTCCCGTGCAGGCCACACCCCCTATTTTGTCCCATACCCCGCCGGCAGGGGGCGTCCCTCCCAGCCAGGTCCCGTGATGTCACACTCTCAGACCCCCGCAGTGACGTCACTGCCACTCCATCAGCCCTGCCCACGCAGGCCCCTGTCTGTACCCGTCCCAGTGACATCACACCTCTCACAGTGACGTTACTGCCGCTCCATC
>JANIJU010000003.1:535202-548424 GCA_025504685.1 Leucosticte australis | reverse complement strand
TCCCAGTGACATCACACCTCTCACAGTGACGTTACTGCCGCTCCATCAGCCCTGCCCATGCAGGCCCCTGTCTGTGCCCATCCCAGTGACATCACACCCCCAGTGACATCACTGTCACTCTGTCCCTGGGCACTGGGCTCAGAGGAGGCCCAGGGCCCAGCAGAACTCGCCCCTCTGGAGCTGGTGCAGCCACCCCTCTCCCCCCAGAGCCTGCACTCTGACACCAGCCCCACAGTGACGCCATCACAGCACAGCTCCTGGTGTTTCCACAACAATCTTCTTTTCACAAAGCCACACTAGAGTGAGAGCACACGCAGCCCCTCAGCCATGCCTGAGGGCCAGGAGCGCGGCCTCGGTGGCGCGGCCGCCGCTCCCGTGAGGGGCGGGCAGGCACGGCTCGGGGCAGGGGCGGACGGGGGGCGCTGGGATCCCATTCCGGGGCTCCGACACCGTCCGGGGCTCTGACACTGTCCCGCCGTGTGCCCCCCGGCCTGCCCCGGCCCGGCCTCCGCCGCCCGGGCCAGCATGTAGCTGACCTTGCGCTGGTGCGCCAGGGCCTCCTCCTTGTCGTTCACCTGCGGAGAGGAAGGAAAGCAGGCCACGGTCAGCGCAGGTACTGCGAGCCCAGCTAACACACGCGCTCCGGGGAGGTGAACCAGGTGATAGCAAGAGATTTTAAAATTACAGAAAATTCGGGGAGCAAGAAAGAAAGCTAGGCTTGGTAGGCCCTGGGAAAGTGTTAAAGGCAGGCCCTGGGAAACGTTAGGCCTTGTGTTTGCTAGATCATGGCAAACTGCACCTGTGCAGTCAGTATGTGATAAATGATATAAATGTTAGATGTGATTAGATATAATTATTGTTTAAAGAATCATGAGAAACTATGTTAGAGATTTGAGGGGATCACAAGAAATCCATGCTTGGATGAAATCAATGTATACAATAGAACAATATAAGCTGAATAATTAATACATAAGTTATATAATGATAGAATATAAAACATGTTTGGTCCGAACCCATGTCAGAGTCAGATCTGGGTGTGTACCCCTGACACCCAGAGCTCTTAATAAAAGCACCAGCATAAAATCATTCCATGACTATGTGCTCCTGAGTGCTGACACAGGCACTGACCAGATCGATCAGCATCCTCAGGATCTCGTGGGCACTGTCCAGCTCCCCCACCTTCCTGCAGTCCCCCTCTGACGACAGCAGGCTGGACAGCTTCTGCCCCAGGCTGTTCTTGCTGCCCTCCAACTTGATGTGCTCTGTGGAAAAACACAGGTGTGTCAGCTGCAGAACTGCTCAGGTAGGGAAAAACAACTCTGGGATAAAGCACTTGTAAACCTGGATCCCATAAACAATAATTTAACAGGTAAAAATAATTTAATTTAACGATCCCATAAGAAAGGGCAATACAAGCTGCGGCTTCCCCACTGCGTGGGACATGGCAGGTTCCCACTGCTCCTGCTGTCCCACAAAGGCTGCACAGACCTTACACGTGGGCACATTAACAATTCTTTTTGCTCTATGGAAAATACACTTTTGATGCTCTAGTTAAAGAACAATTCATGGTAGTTTGTTTTTAAACCATAAGTAGCCTAAAAAATACAAAGATTCTCTGACACAGGCTACTTACAAGTTTGTGATAATTCCAGAAATAGTAAAATACATTAAAATTAAGGAAGAGATGTGCCAGGTAACAGAGCCTGAAAGCAATGGTGTCAGTGTTGGGGAAACAGCTACTCAATGTTATGCTGTTGTACTGCTACACCCCAGCAGAGCCCAAGGGATCTGGGAGACACACCACACTCCTGTGCCTGGCACCTCCTGGCCAATGGCCAAAACAAAGATACTGTGCTGTTCCTAAAGGCTGCAGTGGTTCTGACCATGATGTAAGCACTTAAATACTTCTCTTTACCCCTTTTCTTTCTTGAAAGAATAAAAGATTATTAGAATTATTCCTACTTTTCAGATTGGAATGCTTCCTCTTTTACACAGGGCTTTGTAACTCTGTATTAGTGTAAGAACACTAATAAACACAAATACTGATACACATGCCTAATAGAAGGCTAAAAATGTTTAAGGGAAAAAAAATCTGTTTTTAGTACTCCAGTGAATTATGAAGTGGCCTGGGTTAGAAGAGACCTTGAAGCTCATATTGTTTCACACCTTTCACTAGACCAGGTTGCTCAACACCCCATTTGGAGCTAAAAAAAGCTCCAAACATACTTTTTATTTTTGCATTTCTCCCCTTCCCCAACTCTTCCACTGAGCTCATTTGAAACAAAACCCCAACACCAGAGCAGCTGCTGGTAGCACATAAGGCAGGCAGATGCCATCCCCAGCCCTGCCCAGCAGCTGAGGCACCAGCACTCCTCCAGCAGGGGCAGAGGAGCCCTGCTCTGGGGAGCCAGCCCCCCACACACACTGCCCAGCTACCAGCACCCCGCAGGCGTCTCCAGCTCGCAAATCTGCTCTCCTTCTTCACACTGAGCACTTCTGCCAGCCTCAGGGCCTGCTCCTGCCTCTGCATCAGCTGCTGCTCAAACGCAATTCTGAAGGCATCTGCCATCACGTACGCTTCATCCTTGCTCTTCTTCGCATTTTCCATCTGGTTTCAGTTCAGGGAAAATTTAAAGCATGTTAGCTAATTTGGAAGCAAAAGCAGATGTAAAATTAAGACACAGACAGCTTGCGAATCAAAGGGTTTTCCTGACGTGTAAAGAAATGTATTTTGAAACGTGTATTAAAGTCCTGACTCTTCATTGTCTGCAAATGATCACACCCCCAGCCACCTACACAATCATCTCTGTGTATTTATTTATCTATGCACATGTACAAGAGCTTGAGGAGGAAAATAATGTCCCATCACATCCAGGCCAAGAGAAAAAGGAGCAGGAGATTGGAGCCCATATCAGGGATCTTGAGGGACAGGCCAGCACCTATTTTCAAAACCAGTTAGCCAACTGGAAGCTCTGCAGCAGGACCACAAGGATGCCTACCACATTTGCAGAGTCAAATACAAAAAGAAGAAAAATTCTAAATCCACACAATTTCACTAAATAGAAAAAAATTAGGGGCCTGGAATTCATGTCACTGATTTAAGTGTGAGGTAACAGGTATTTTCCAGCAAGATCAGCTTGCTGCCCTGGCAGAATGAGCAGGCTGCAGTTGCTGATGCCAGCAAGGGAGAGGTGAAATGCACTGCCAGGAAGGAAGGGGAAAGGTTCAGTGCCAGTCCACATGCACAGTGTGTACATTCATGGAGAGCACACACTTAGGGTGTGTTCTCTTTTTTCAGATTAAAAAATACAGGGAGAAAGAAAAAGAATGCAAAAATTATTTTGTTTTAAACTAGTAAAGCTGAGTAGATAAAATTAAAATTTTTTCTACCAGCAAAAGTTATGGCATTACAAGCACTGCAAACAAACTTTACGGTATTTTGAGATCCATAGTGGTTGTGAGAGTTTGTGTAAGCACTGTCTGAGAGTTGTGTAAGCACTGGCTTTGTTTGGACTGTGCAGGAGCACCCCCTCCTCGTCCCCAGCCTGCCAGGCCTCCTCACCTCTTGCTTGAGATGAAGGAGCTGCTTCCGAGTGAGAGCTGCCACTCTGGCACAGGGGCAGGGCTGCCCCTCAGCAGGACTGCAGGAGCAGGCTCCCAGCACTGCCAGCTGGAACCAAAGCAAGCCAGAGGTCAGCATCTGCTCACAGAGGTGTGAAAAACACCAATCGCTTGTTTTTAAAAGTTTAAAAGTTTAATAGTAATAAAATGGTTAGAAAATTAGCAATATAATTAGAGTAATAATAATTTGGACAATTAGGATTAGGACAATATGAGACAATAAAACCAAAGAGTTATGGGCAGTCTGGGTACCTCTTTCTGGGCAAAATAAGCCCAAAAAGGCCCCACGTTAACAGAGGATTAACCCTTAAAAGCAACAGCCTGTTGCACATTCATACACCTCATCCATGGTGCATCAATTCCATTCCAGCACAGCATTCTGGCTGGGCAGTGCCAGCTTCTGCCTCATAAGGCTGATTAAGAATGGCTGAGTGAGGCAGGAAGAAGTTTGTTTCTCCTGATAATGGAGCAATAAATTCTCTTTCTCTGAAAGATTCAGGTGTCCTGTGGCTGCTATCTCGCTGTGAGTACCTTATTACTTTCTTAAAAAATTATCTCACACAGCATAGTTTCTATTTAAACCTTATGTTATAACCTAAAACTATATTTAACACACTACTGAAGAGAATTAATACAGCATCACTTTCTAACACAACACATATAATATTCACTGCAATATTTGCCAAAAGCCAACCATAGAATACACATTTTTCACACAGGGGCCAGCAGAAACCCCCTGGAAGCAGGAGCAGCCGCCGGAGGTGAAAGGGAATGACTCACAGCGAATGACTCACAGCGAGAGCTGTGTTTTCAGGCGAAACCTGCCAGATGGGTGTGCCACACCCTGCAGCCCTCACTGGGTATTGCTGGGCTCGGTACAGCACGAGCAAGCACGGTCTAAGTGATAGGCAGAATAAAAATAAGCATCACAGCTTGTGAAAAATAGCCTGATGCCTTCTGCCTGATCTTTCTTTGCAAGGTGGACCAGGAAGAAGAAAACTGATTAACAGGCATGCAAAAGCATGTGCTAATTAGCTAAAAATGGGTTCAGATAAAAGGATATGTAATGAGCAATGATTTTTCTGTATGTATTTTGTATGCAAACATATCTCTGAAGCAGCCATTTGGAAAAACACACAGGCAATACTTACTTCAAGACCTGTGAAATCAGTGATGTCACTTTTGTTCAACATGTTCTCCTGAAAAACTTTCTGTTGTTTCACATCTAGCATTGCAAGGAATTCCAAGCACTGCTGGTTCAGGACTACGAAATAAAACAAAGAAAGAGATTACAAATATCTCCTGCTCCAATTTCTTCATTTCTGAGTTCAACTACACCCGCATGAAGCAGTTTTACAGTTCAAGCATCAGTTTGGGAACAAGATGAGAGTGTAGAAGGAGAAACTCATCTCCCAGTTGCTTCTCCTCCTGTGTTCTCCCAGAAGTAATGGCCCACTTAGAGAGAGAGCATTTCCTGTATTGCTCTGCCTCAGGACTGAGCGCCCGACAGGTTGCACACTCGAAAGTCAGGCAGCCTCCCATTTAGAGCAGCACAACATCGGGCAAGTGATGATTTAAGTCAGCTATTTCAAAGCTTTTTGGAAGGCAAAAATGAAGGAAGGGGACTTGAGTCTTCTGATTCAGTGGCTGCCCTGGCTGCTTTCCAGTTTAATTTCCAGGCTTCTGCATATCCACTAAGATCAGGTGCCAGGAACAAGACACTGATCCCCACAGGAATCCTCCATCACAGCTAAAGCCTGATTTATTCCTGAAAAACAGTTTATTCAGAGGAACAGCTGCTGCTGGCTTACTTGCATTTTCAGCCTTAAGTGTTTTAACTTCTTCTGTCCGCAGTTTCAATGCTTCCTTAAGAGCTGCATTTTCACAGTATATCCTGTAGAAGTCAGAAGATGGCTTTATTATAATCTTAAAAACATTTTTAAGTGGGCACTCAATAATTTAAAAAATAACCTGTTAAAACATGGTATCTAATATTTCTGCAAATTAAAATTATGATTACTTGAAAGATGGAATTGAAAAAAAAATCAAAAGTCAAAGGAGTCAAGTACTAGATATAAATTTTAAAAAAACCCAAACCTTTCACATGTAAGTAGGCAGTGCCCATAGCTTTAACAAGAGATGAGTATAAGTGCCACATTTCCATTAGAAATGCAAAGAAATTGGTAATCATGAACCTCTGAAACACTTGCTAGAAATTTCCTATTTCCTTGAAGGAACAAAAGTGATTATTAGAGGAGCGGCGGCTCTGTCTGTAAACTTCCTGTAGCCTGAATCCTGTTTTCAGGAACAGCTGTGCCTTCAGGTGTTCCAACGTGAGAACACACAATACACAGTGATAATGCATTTTTCCTTGAAGCATTTCCCTCTCGCACAGAACAGCGGCAATCTGATGTCCTAAATGTCAAAGCAATACAATTTATTTGGTGCATCTCAGCTCTCAGTAAATGCAGTCTAGTCTGAATTATTTCACTTGGAAAAAGCCAAAGGAAAATGCACATCGTTCTTGTCCTGCTGCCTCAGATGTCAGAAAACTCTCAGAAAAATATGAGCTGTTGTGCAAAGCAGGCTGAGCCCCTGGCTGCCAGCTTTCTGAAGCCATGTCTGTGGCTTCCACCAGCCAACACCAGTTTTGTGGCTCCAAACTGCACAGCCACATTTCCAACCTACTCAGTCAGGAAAGCCAGAGAGCCTTTCGAGAGGCATCCCTTGACAAATGTGTCTCTGGAATAGTTTGTAAACTTGTGGCTTATTCTTTGATTTGAAGCTGAAACATATTTAAATAAAAGCATATTCTGGATTGTAAAAACAACAGCAAAAATATTAACAAATAATGACAACAACAACTCTGATGGGTAGACTTCAGAGATACAATTTCTACATGTAAATGAGCGAGCCTGCTGGTCCCATTTCTCAAGGTCTGTTCTGTATAATTAGTTTAGTGCCTCTGGCACATTCCTCTTGCCCAGCCACACCTGCTGTCCACCCAGAGTGACTCCTATTAACAAAGAACCTCTTGATCAGCCTCTCTCTGAAGCACTGCATTTTACCTCTACTCATGCTCAGACCTACAGTGCCAGGCAATAAAGAAATGATTAACCAGGAAATTATATTTCCACATGCATGCATATACCATTATTTTCTCTGCCCCATCTATGGTTAAGGTAAATAAGGATAATCAGTCCCCAGCTGGCTATCATATGATTAAGAAAAACTCAGCCTAGCAAAGCCAGCCTAGACGCCCAAAAATAAAAGAAATCAGGACAATACATTTAGAAGTTTTAATTGAAAAATACAGATGTGACTAGTGTGAAAAATCAAAATGTTCCAGAATTTGGAAGGGAATTGAGAAAATACAAAGCCCCCAAAGAACCTGAGGAAGCAAGCTTGGAACACAGAACAGATGACAAAGAACACCCAGTGAATTTTAGAAATCAAACAAAAACTCCAGTGAAACACAATGTGAGCCAAATACCTGTCATATTTTTCTGTCCAGGTGTCTTCTATGTTTTTAAATCTGTCCTGATCAAATTCAATTTCCCACTGCAAAATATTTATTTCCTGCGGAAACAAAACAAACTTGCAGTAGCTCATCAGAAGGTTCCCCTCAGAAGGGTGCCAGGGGTGCTGGATTTGGCAGAGATCTCAGTGACAATCTGAGATCAAACAACAAATAAATCTGGTACCAGACACCAAAGATTCTGCACCACTGGCCCAGGGACTCCAGTCTCTGTTCAGAACTACTCCTTCCAGAAGCCTCCAACAAAGACAAACCTGCTGTCCCACCCCATCATGTGGAACAGAGCAGCAGTAGAAGGAACAAAGCAAAAAGCTCAGTTTAACAAGGGAGCTGCATGCCACCTCCCTCCTCCTCCCCTCCTAAGAGTGGGCAGCCGTTCCTCAGGGTCCCTGGGAAGCCTCAGCTGAGTCCCTGAGGAGCTGAGCAGCTCACCCTGGGCAACTGAAACCTCAACCAGCACCAGCTCAAAGTACAGCAGGAGCTCTGGCAGTCTTCCAGTATTATTATTATAGCATGAAAAGGCCTAGATCCAGAGAGATAAATTAATATTTCCCTTTGCACTAAAAAGGAACAGGAATTCCTTTTACAAAACCCCTGGAATTAATGTCAGGTATGCACTGATTTAAACAGACAGTCTGATAACTCCTTTTTAATAGCCATGGGCTTGTCTGTGTGAGGGAAACACCCACACTTACCTTCTCTAGGGTCCTCTTTTCTTCCTCAGTTTTCTGAAGCATTGCTTTTGTATGGCTCGTGGCTTTATCAAATACTGCCTGCAAAATCAACAAACAACCAAAGCAAAACCCAAAATGCAACTCTGTCAAACACTGTGATTAAACTGAGCTAATTTTCAGTTTCACACTCATAGTCAAACAGCAGAGTGCAGAGTTACCAGCAGCCCTCTCATGAGCCCCAGAGGGTTCTGATTTTGAGTCCAACTGGCACAACAAACTTTTTGGGTTTCAATCCCAGAACCTCTGCTGCTGAGAGCACAGCATCATTCAGCCTGAGTTTGTGCCTTCTCCAGGGCTCCTGCAGGAAATCACACCTTGAACAACTGGGTTACAACACACCAAGCTCTGATCCAGGCCTAACTGGCTACAAATATGTGATGGTAGATACCACACAACTAGAAATGGATTATGTAAGTAGGCTAAATTCCAGGAACTGATTTCAGCAGAATTTGTTTTGAAAGACAATAAAAATACTTAATAAAAATAAAATAAAATTAAAATGGTGAACAAAAGAACAACCTGACATTTAAGGTACACTGTCCTCTAGGGCAGCAGATGGAGCAGTCAACTCAAAATAGTCATGCTTCGCAGCAGGACTCCAAGCATGCCTAAATCTTCAATATAAGGGACTGGAAAAAGGCCTTAATTTTATCTTTAGTAGATAAATCCTCAAGGATTGTCAAAGCCAAAATTATAAGAATTGCTACAAGTCTTCTTAAATAACACACTAGTTGCAGTAAATTGTAGAGGCAAGTCTGTAGACACCTGCAGACTCAATGATGTAAATTGCAGCCCTGGGAAGGCCTTAAGGTTTTAGAGGTTTTGATGAGGAATAGCAGATTTCCTCTGTTTTCCTTGTTACCACCAAGAGATTTCTGAACAGCTCCTACCATGCTCTGCAGGATTCTTAGGGCTTCATCTTTTCCTTCAAGCTGTCTTTGAGATGCTTCAAGCTCAACTTTCAGAATTTCAAGTTCCTGAGGTAAAGCAAAGTAGATAGACTGAGTAAAAGCCCAGGTAATCCTGATAAGATTCGGCTGTAAAACCAATGTAAATTTGCCCTCCTCAAAGAACAAACCTCTGTTTTACCTGCATGATGTCATTTCACGGGCTCACCTGAGGTCAGAGAACACAGTGCGTGTGGAATGTGTATTCTTACAGCTGAAGTCAGTTGGCTGTGATGCCAACACCTCAACACATTTAACCACAGTAAAATCAAAATATACTGTTAACCACCTTTCAACAGACATCAGACCATGTGTAGTTTACACATTTTCAAGCCCCAAAGCTTAATAAAACATAAATATCTGCTAGAAAAGTACAACAGTACCTTCAATATTCTCTCCATTATTAAAATTATTTTGTAAATAAACCCCCCAGAATATAAAGTACACCTCACACTGTAATTCCCTGACATAAAATTTAAGGAAGTTTCCAACTCCTGCTTAATTCCAGGAACCTGGGTGCACCCAAATCTCCAGCATGCCAAGATCCTCTTGCTACATGGAAGGGAAATGCAGATTTGGAGAACAGCACCTCGGGCACTGTTACCAACCTCCAGGGCTTCCCGAAGTTGTTGCTTCAGTTCCTCATTTGACACTTCAGTATTAGATTCTGTAGGATCAATAGAAGATAATAAATGATAAGATATTGTGACATTTAAATTTTAAAAAAAGTGAGGATTTTACCCTGAAAACAGGTAACATACAAAGGTGAATTTTCATCTTTCTGTTGTGGGTTTTTTTTTCTTGTGGAGCTAATAAACAGATTTAAGAAACACATCAATACAAGCTTCAAACATGCTGCTTCACAGTGGAAGAAGTGAAATGGGGGAAAAATGTCTGTTGTAAAGAGACATAAAGTAAAGACAAACATTTTATAACTTCCTTTCAAATAAAGCCAACAAAATTGTCATCATGATTAAAAACAAAATTAATTGTTTTGATTCTTTTCTGATTGTACCTTTCCAACATCCACACTCAAAACAACAGCTAGCACTACTTAGAAGTAGGGGCAATTTTCAGGAGGCAGAGATAGCTCAGCTTACTGTGGAAAGGATAACAGGGAATTGTTTAAAGGAGAGAAATAAGTAAGTTACACAGAAATACCTCAGTCAAAATATTGAAGATTGACAGGAGAGCAGCCAGATTGTAATGGACAGCATTTGCCTACATTTGATTGTTTCTACAGCAGCATTGCCTTCACAAAAAAAGGAAGATGAATTCCTATGCAGGTTCTAAAAACTACTTCCTAACCCCTAACGTAACCCAATGCACTAATTTCAACTAAAGAGCAAATAAGATTTTGAATATTCAGCTATAAGCTTTAGGACCTGTCTTTAGGAAGATATTAAGTGACTTAAAGCAGAAATCCAAGCAGGGCCACCCAATTTCACAGACACAGCCAAACCCATGCCGGTACACCCACCACAGGATGCTCTCTGATAAATGTTGCTTTCAAATGCAAAATTAAACACTTTAAAAGTGGACATTTTACACTAAGAATGGTCACTGCCTTCACCACTGAGTAGCAATTCTGCTGCTCCTGTTCTGGGAGGAAGCTGGAGGATGCCAGCAGGCACCAAGCCCTTCAGGGATTTTGGCCATTAAACTTGATGACACTTTGTGAGGCAGCTGAACGGCTCAATCCTTCGTATGGTGAATAATTAACTTCCAAATTACTCTTACCACAGCTATTCTGCCGTGTGGAACTAGAGGCAGGTTTGTTGAGTGATCCATCGTAAAAGCTGTTTCGTTTTGGAGCAGGAAGAGATGCAGCATCGCTTTCTTCTGCTACCTTTGCTGACAAGGGGGAATTACAAGTCTTTGCAGATCCCTTCCTAGATCTAACTGAATAGGAATGTTGTACGTTTTCCCCTTCATAAACACCTCCCGGTCTTCTCCCCAGTCCGTTTCCCAGGTCTCCACATGTCATGTCATCCTCTTCTGCCTCCTCCATCTTCTCCTCCTGGTTTTTTTTTTCGGGTTTTCGGTTGGTTTGGGGTTTTTTTCCCGACCGAGGGCCTCTCACCTACCGGTGAACAGCGCCTCCCGCAAGGCCAGATTTCATCTGGAAAAACAGGAAAGCTCCACGTTTACAGCAGCAGGGCGAGCGCCGAGAGGGAAACGCGAGGCTGCGGGAGCCGGGGCTGCCGAATCCCCGCTGCCGCCCGCGGTGAGACCCCGGCCCGGGGGGGACACCTGGGGGGGACACACACCTGGGGGCACCCCCGGCCCCGCCCGAGCCCCCGACCCACCTGCGCGCCCGCCGGCGGCGGAGCGGTCCCGCCCCGGGGCGGCTCCGGGAGCGGCGCGGGGAGGGCTCGGCTCGTTCCTGCCCTCGGTCCGCGGCCCGCACTGCAGCCCCGGCCCCCGCCCGGCCCGGAGCCGCGGGGACGCGAGCTGCGGTGGCCAGGCGCGCTCACTCCAATGTTCTCACTTTGTCCGGACACCCCGCACAAACCCCCTACCTGTTTCCTGCTCTCTGCCCCAGCTGCCACGGTGCCTGGCCCAATTCTCCAAGGAAACACACTGTTTTTCACCGTTTTGGTTTATGGTATCGTCACTTTTCTGTTGCAGAATCGCTCCACAAGTGTCACCAAAAAAAGCCCCCAAAAAACCCAATAGCGAATTTGGAATAAAAAATAAAGCTGTAAATATGTGAGAACAACACTCTTCACAACACAACTTTTCAAGAAAGTCGTTTTACTACCCAAACTCGTGTATATAAAGGGTTTATAAGTACTTCCTACAGAATCTTTCACAAGGCTTTCGCTGCAAGCAGCTTTTCTCTGAGGAAAGGTTTCCTGTTCCTTGTGCAGCCCTGCCCCCCTGGGGCCCAGGCTTTAACAGCAGCCAGAACAGATCCCTGCTCGGGATCCCTGTCCCGACAAGGCAGGCAGCTCCTGGGTCATCTTCCCATGACTGGGACAGGGGACGGGAAAGACAGAGAAAAAAGGAAAAATGAAGTTTATTGTTTAACACTCCAGACCAGTGCTCTCATAGCTGATGCCTCCTTACACATGAAGGAATCTCCAAAGCTCCGTGCAATCATTTTAAAGTAACTCTCACATCACTTCTTTTCCCTCCAACACCTTACCCTGCACCAAACCCTCTCACTGTGCATTGTCCTCACAGCCCACAGTGGAGCACAGAAGGTTTTAGTCCCACAACTCAGCATCCAACCAACTCCTTTCCAGGACACTGTTTCACCCTCTGGATATCAAAACTGCCTCGACTGCCACCTCTTATCAGGATTTTACAGTTTTCTCACAGGGAATTCATGGTTTGGTTTCAATTGTAAGGTCTAAAGAATTCTCAGTTACTGAACAGAGCTCCTGCTACTCAGGACAACTGCCTCATTTTCATCTTTCAGTCACTTCTCCCATTGTATCAGTTTTATCAGTATCAGTTCTCCTGCTGCCTCTCAGGGTGCTGTTACACATCCTCACACCCTGGCTACTCTGAATCTTATCCTACTCCCCAGCCAGTTACAACAAAATTCACGGTCGTTTACAATACAAGAGTTATGAGTATCATTTATCAAACCCTCCCTCCCAAGAACAGATGCAGCAGTTACTGTTTCACCAAAAGTCAGTTGTTGTCCTTCATCCATTGCTCAATCCATTGCATAATCTGATCCAAATTTCTCTCTAGGTCCTCTGGAGTGTTGCTGGGTAACTGGTGTACAATTTCCTTTTTATAGGATAACACAGCTTCCTCATACAGAGTCTGAAAAATTTCGCACTGAATGTTGTCCTGCAGCTTCTTCCCCGTGTAGCCCCTGGAGAAAGAGCACCAGGAGGCAACATGAGGCACAGAGGCAGCCTGAGGAGGCGTTCCTGGGGCCAGTGCAGTGCCACGGCAGCCCTGCCCAGGTGACACACCTGCTCTGCAGCCTGTCATACAGACAGGAGTTGTCTGTGCGCAGCACGAACACGATGTGGAACCAGCGCTCGGGGAAGAAGTCGCAGCCGTGGTAATCCACAATCACCCCTCCCTCACTCATCCTGGCCTCCAGCTCATCCACCACCTGCACAGAGGGGAACAGAGGGGGGGCTCAGCCTCACCTGCACTGCACAGCCCCACTGAGAGAGAGAGAGATCAGCCTCACCTGCACTGCACAGCCCCACTGAGAGACAGAGATCAGCTTCATCGGCACTGTACACAGAGAGAGAGAGAGAGGGGCTCACCTGCACTGCACACAGAGAGAGAGAGGGGCTCACCTGCACTGCACAGAGAGAGAGAGAGAGGGGCTCACCTGCACTGCACACAGAGAGAGAGAGGGGCTCACCTGCACTGCACACAGAGAGAGAGAGGGGCTCACCTGC
>JANIJU010000003.1:515012-535102 GCA_025504685.1 Leucosticte australis | reverse complement strand
AGAGAGAGAGGGGCTCACCTGCACTAAACAGAGAGAGAGGGGCTCACCTGCACTGCACACAGAGAGAGAGAGGGGCTCACCTGCCCTGCACAGAGAGAGAGAGAGAGAGAGAAAGGGGCGCACCTGCCCTGCACAGAGAGAGAGAGAGAGGGGCTCACCTGCCCTGCCCAGCCACAGAGAGCAGAGGGGTGTCCCTGGGGCTGCACTCACCCTGTCCTCATCCAAGATGGGGCAGTTGTACTCCTCATCAAAGCCTTCGTAGAGCTCTCCTGCAGCACAGAAATCACAGGTGTTTGCTGGGCACCACAGCAGTTGCCACAATAATTTACAGTTCTGTTTTGTCCTGGGAGATTGCAGGCAAAAGGCAGAGTTCAGGGTGGAGAGCACTTTGTTTACAATTGCATGTAGGGATGAGTTTGTTATTTGTTACTTTGCTGCCACAGACCTGCCTGCTGAAATAAATTCATTTAATGCACAGAACCACAGGTTAGTGTGGGCTGGAAGGGACCTCAGAGGCCACCCAGTGCCACCCCTGCCATGGCAGGGACCCCTCCCACTGTCCCAGTGTCCAGCCTGGCCTTGGGCACTGCCAGGGATGCAGGGGCAGCCCCAGCTGCTCTGGGCACCCTGTGCCAGGGCTGCCCACCCTGCCAGGGAGCAATTCCTGCCCAATATCCCATCCAGCCCTGCCCTGAGGCACTGGGAGCCATTCCCTGGGGGCTGTCCCTCCATCCCCTGTCCCCAGTTCCCCTTCAGGCCCTGCCAGGGGCTCTCAGCTCTCCCAGAGCCTTCTCCTCTCTCACAGCCCAGCCCAGCTGTCCCAGACAGGAGTGCAGGGGCTCCCAGTGCCCGAGGCAGCCCAGCAGAGTCCCGGCCAGCCACGTGTCCCCATGTCACAGCTCGGGGCTGCTGCCACACAGCACCTTCCTTGGCCAGGTCCCCCACGTTGACATAGCTCAGCCCAGCTCTGGAGGCCAGCTCCTTTCCCAGCGTGGTTTTCCCAACTCCCGGCGTGCCTGCAGAACAAACCACAGCTAAAGGTAAGGGGAGAGCTGCAGGTCCGCACAGACAGCCCCCAGCAGGTGACCTTCTGACAGCCCACATCGGAGAGTTCACGGGATGAAAAGGGGCAAAAAGCCGCAGGACAAAGAGAAGCAGGCGAGGGTAGTGAAACGGGAAAACAGGGAGAGAGCTCGGACTGTGAGCAGGAACGTCACTCACAGCGTGCGGGACCCAAGGGAAATCTGCACTCCTTGGAAAACCCTCAGCTAACACGGAGGAGCCGCGCGTCCTCATGAGGGAGGGGAGCTGCAAAACCACCCCGGGCTGCGACCCACACCCCAGACCAGCCAGGCTGCTGCCTCACACCGCAACCGCTCCGGGCTGCGATGGGGCCGGGGATCGGACCCCACATCTCGCCGGGCTGGGACCCCGCGCCCCGAATCCCCTTGGGCCGGGCCAGGGACCCCGCACCCCGCAGCTCCCCGGGCCGCGATGGGGCCGTGCCGTGCCCCGGTGCCCACCGGTGATCAGCAGGTTGGGCCGCCTCATGGCCGCCGCCCGTCGCCTTGGAGACACGTGCGCGGGGGCCTCCGCCGCCGCCGCGCGCACCGATGGCGTCACCGCGCTGCCCGGCGCGGCGAGGACAGCTAAGAGCCGGCGGAGAGGAAGGACCCCTGGGCGCTGTGTGAGGGGACGCGGCCGGGCCGGGCTGAGAGCGCAGCGCCGGGAGCTGCCCGGGACACCGGGAGGAGTCACACGGGGCTCGCCGTGCCCACGGAGCACCCAGGCACTCCGAGTCCCGGGGCACCCAGTCCCCTGGCCTTGGATCTCCGGCCGGGCCCGGCGGGGGGCTCCCCCGGCCGAGCATGTCCGGCAGCGGCCCAGGACGGCCGGCGGAGGTGGGTGTGGGGAAGGGGCTCTCGGCGGCCCGCTCGTTCCTCCGTGGCCTCTGTATTTGTCCTGTTTCAGGGGTGGTTGTTCTGATTTTTACTGAGAGAGATTCGGTTTGGTGTTCCTGCGTGTGGGAGGCACACCCCGCTTTCACGGGGGTGTTGCGGGTGACTGTGAAATTCGGCCCTACGCGGTGAGTCTGGCACTAACGGTGCCGGGGCCGCCGCTCTGTCCCGGGCACGGGGCGAGGGACAGTCGCAGCTTGTCAGAGAAGCTCCCGCTGAGTCACAAGGTGCAGGAGGGACCCCCAAAACCTCCCGTAAACTGCCCCACACCCCCCGGCTTTCCAGACTCTCAGAGAGGGGACCAAAACCAGTGCTGGAAGATGTTAAGGCCAGTGAGCAGTGCTGCAGAGAGCGGGAAAGACACGGTGAGACATGTAAGGACATGTTTGAGAAAGATCTCCAGGACAGGGTGTTGATCTGGACACTCTCAGTCACAGGAGGGAATCTCAGATGCTCGGGGTGCAGTCTGTGGGGTGGGGAGCACGAGGTCTGTGCACGACCTGCCTCTCACACACAAAAACATACTCTGAGGGAAGCAGACTTTTCCTTTCAAAGTGGACTTTTTCCTTTCCTTTTCCTTTCACTAGGGACAGATAGGAATCTGCAGAGGCTCCTGCTCCCCTGGAATGGCAGGAACCGCCTCTGACAATGTTCCCTGCCTCACAGAGGCTCCCTGGGGCCTGGGGTCCCAGCCCTGGTCCAGCCCAGGGGGATTTGGGGTGTGTGACCTGGGCCCTATCACAGCCCAGGGTGGTCACGTTGTGAGGAGGAGAGACCCCCAAAACCTGCCATAATCCACCCCACACCCCCAGCTTCCCAGCCCCTCGGGGAGTGCAGCTGGGTCTGGTGCCAGCCCCAGAGCTGGCCAGTGGGACAGGACTGTGCACATGGCACTGAGCCTCGTCCTGCAGCACTGGGGCTGCCAAACAGATGTGTTTGATAATGATCAGACAAAGAGATCTTAGCCAGAATTGTTCAGTGTGCAGTGCAGGCACCATAACCACTGCTCTAGTGCACTGTGCAGCCACAGCTGAAATGTGAATTATATAAGCAGTGGGAATGTGAAGGAAAGGCTGGCCTTTACTTCTCGGAGGCGTTTTCCAGCCTTGGTGCTTCTGTGACTCTGAGCGTTGGGGTGGCTGTGTGACAGCTGCAAAAACAGCCACAGAGCAGAGAGTGACCTTCCTCAGCCAGGCTGTGTGCCCATGGCTCTGCACTGCCTGCAGCAGTGACCCTCAGATCACATCATCCCCCTGCAGCAGGAATCCCACACCCCCCAGGAAGGGAAGCATCAGGAGATGCTGCTGTTCAAATTTGGGACGGGGCTTTTCCAGTCTGAAGTGCTGCCCTGTCCGTCAGATGTGCCCAGGCTGGGACAGCTCAGCAGCTCTGCAGAAGCTCTCCGTGGTGTCACTTGGTTGTTCCTTTCTCTGGGGATTTGTCCAGCTCTGCCATAGCTTCAGCTCCCTCTGAGGATGTGGAACTTTGGGATGGAGGAGTCAGGCTGGTTTCAGCATTATTCACCCCAAAAGCAGCGTGAGGCCCCTCCTTCATTTCCCACGGGGGCTTTGCAAGCAGGGCCTTGCTGGAGTTGTGTGAGCCCCTTGCAGGCAGAGCCCCGTGCTCCAGCCAGCTCTCAGTGTGCTGTGTGCCAGCTCTCTGCTGTGTTGGTGCAGGGTTTCACAGCCCTTTGGGGAGGCAGTGTCTGTGCTGCCACTCGCATGTTCACCGTGGGGCGTTGGCACCCAGCCTGCTGTCCCACACCGAGGGGCTGCCACAGCCCCTGTGGTGCTACTGGGGCTGAGCCTGCCTCCCTGGCCCCGTGGGGTGTTCCTCTAATCCAGATTCAAACCCTGCTGCTGCTGCTGCTCAGCACTGCTCCTTGTCCTGGCATGGGCTCTGCTTTGGCCCAAGCTGCCCACAGCAGCAAACAGTCCCTGATTTCACTGTACTGCCTCAATAACTGTCCTCTGCCAAATGTTTCTAACCTTGATGCACAAATGTTTGCATTGTAAATATTTTTTTAAAAGCGGGGGGAAAGTGCCACATACTGAAGACTACACAGAAAGTGTGAACATTACCATCATATAGAAGGGGTCTGAGTAAGCTGACGCTGCTCTTCCATTATGTTTTAATTCTTTAGGTTGGATGTGTGTTCATGGAGTTCTCACCTTGTTCTGATTTGCCAGTTTGCTACAGAATACTCCTGGCACAATGATGCAGCTTTCTTTTTCATACAGAAGAATCATGGAACCCCAGACCAGCTGTAGTTGGAAGGACCAAAGCCCACGCAGCCCCACCCCTGCCATGGCAGGGTCGCCTCCCACTGTCCCAGGCTGCTCCCAGCCCCTGTGTCCAGCCTGGCCTTGGGCACTGCCAGACATTGACAAAATGTGCCGTTTTCCAGAGCTAGCTGTGCTCAGCTGAGGGCAGGAGGGAGCTGCGTTCCTACCCAACGGTTTGTGTTCCTGCAGGTGGCAGAGTGGCTGGCACATCCCTTTGATGGCTTCCTCGGGAGCACGGGCCCCTGTGCCGCCGCCGTGAGGCCGCGGAGGGGCGGCGCCGGCAGAGCCCGCGGGCAGCAGCAGAGAGCCCCGAGCCCCGGCGCGGAGAAGAGCCGAGCCACAGCTCCTCCCAGGAAGAGAGCCAAGCCGGGAGCTGCGGATCCGCCCTGCGCCCAGCCCGGCCGCAGCCAGGCCCAGGAGGAGCTGCCGTGGGTGGAGAGATACAGGCCTGAGAGCCAGGTGTGAGAGCTGCTGCTGGGCCAGCACAGGGCTGGCACCACGGCACGGGCTGTGCCTCTGCCCCAGCCTCCCAGCACACCCTGCTGGTGGAGCACAGGGCTTCTGGGTCATTGGTGGATTCACTGCCTGCCAGACCCCAGAGAGCTCTGTCTGTAGCAGATGCATGTTCCCCCAGGCTTCCTGAGCTGGAAACCTGCTCAGGAGGTGCTGTTTCCTGTCACTTGTAAACTCTCAGACCTGTTACTGAACTCCAGACACATCTAGTCCAAGAACTGGGGAAACCCAGCAATGTGGGATTTGCAGAAGTTACAAAAACCTCTGCAGAATTAGAGTAAAAAAAGTAAAAAGGACTAGCTCCAGCAAGAGCCATGAAGCATCCTGACACAGACAATATTGTATTGTTACCACTTAAAGAATAATAAATAGTTCATTATTTCCTGATTGCAAGGAATGGAAAACTGATTGTTTGAGGAAACAGGATGAGATGATCATCCTTAACTGTGGCATTGCTTCTGCAGGGCACACATGTAACTGGAGCACACACCATGTCTATTGATATTTTATCCAGCATTTATTCTGTTCTATAATTTCATCATTGGAAACTAGGAGTTTGATATATAACTTTCACATATTCTAACCTTGTTTCAGAATGACCTTGCTGTGCAAAAGAAGAAAATTGAGGAAGTTGAAACCTGGTTAAAAACACACATATTTCAGAGGCAGCCAAAGCAGGTAAACTTGCTAAAATTGTAGCCGGAGGCATCAAACCATACAAATGAGCTGGATGCAATTTCAGGTTCAGAGAGAAACCTCAGCTGAGGGAGACAGCAACTGTGTATCTTGTGCATTGTAAGAAATACTCTAAGAACAATAATATCTAGGTGACAGCTTGTACATTTATTTTGGGCTTATGCTCCTAAGAGATGGATTCTGATTTTGCTCACAAATACTGTTTTCTGGCATCCAGTCATAAATCACAACTCTTCAATATGTGCTTGGAGCTGCATTTTATCTGCCAGGTTGATTTTTAAGTCTTGTGACAAATTTCCAGTTGCACTGAGCTGGTGTAAGGATGGTGAGGATGTTTTTAATCTCAATTGATAAGAGGCATTCTTAGACACAAATTGCCAGCCTAGTGTTTTCCAGAGCTGTTCTTCAGGTGAGTGTCTGTTGTGTTGGCAGTCACATGCAGTTTATTTGGCAGAGGCATTAGGAACTGAGCAAGGCTCTCAGAGTCCTGGCCTGGTTTTCTCTGTCTGAGTTCTCAGCAGGTGAATTAACAGCAGAAAATGTGTGGCTGGGGTTTCACTGGGAGGGAGGATCACTACCAGAGAAACAGGAAAAGCTCAACCAGTATTCATCCTTAGCCAACTGTCAGTCTTTGTTTGTCACATCTGTGATTATGTTTTGTATCTCTGTGTCAGGGTGGCTCTGTCTTGCTGCTGACTGGCCCTCCTGGCTGTGGAAAAACTGCAACCCTGCAAATTCTAGCCAGAGATCTTGGCCTTCAGGTGCAAGAATGGACCAATCCACTCTCTTTAGACTTCACAAAGGAAGAACTGAGGAGCATGCTTGGCCATGGTAAGTATGTTGGGGGTTTGTCTTTTTAACCTTTTTTTTCCCCTTCCAGTTACTTTTGTGGGTTTTCTATCTTGTATTTTTGTTTAATTTCTGTCTGTCACGTATGAAATCAGATCCGCATCCATGTAAGTCCATTCCTGAGTGTTTAATGAGAATCTTTCTGTGGCTTTTATCTGGAAAGGGATTTAGGTTATTTTACAGTGTTTAGTCCAAAATAATTGACAATTCAAATCAGTATAGAGAGCTCTGTAATAGCCTGGATGTAATCTGAACCAAATAAATGAAAACAGGTAAGTGTCTCTGTCTGGATTTAAAAATTCTCCTGTGTTTGTCACATGTTTGCCAAAGGGCTTGTTCAGTGCTGCTGTCAGAAAATAACACGGGTGGGTATTAGTTCATGTGGGTATTTATATTTTACTTGGTATAATATAGAATACATATTTTTAATTAGTTTTCTTTTTCAGACTCAAATTTTCATACGTTTCCGAGTCAGGCCCAAGCAGCTCTCTTTCAAGATTTTCTATTAAGAGCAAATAAGTATAACAAACTTCAGATGCTTGGGGAGTCCTCAGAAAATGATAAAAAGCTTATTCTTATTGAAGTAAGTGAAAACTTGTGCAATGTTGTGTTTAAAACAGTACCTTTTGTTGCAATATTGTCATGCTGGCTGGCTTCAGATACTGGATTGGTGTTTCCCAAAGTTAGCCTGCTTTACTACAGATGAGATCTTCCTTGCAGCTTGTGTCTCTGCAGCACTCTAGAGCCATGTCCTACCTGTAGTTAGTTATGCCACAGAAGCAAGTAGTGAGGCAGAAATGGGAGTCTGGTGTCAGCACAGAAATGCATAACAGAGTATCAAAAAGCAGAGCAATACTGAGAAGTCATTCCCACATTTCTGGATGATTTAATTTCTAGAAATATGTATGTGTATAAACAGGAAGAGTGGAAAACACACCACTGTTCCTGGTCTTTAGTGATGCAGGAGAGTGTAGGGGACTCTTGAGAATGAACACAAGCAGGAACAGTTGAAATTTAGCACTTTCTCCCTGGTTTTACACAGGTGGTGTTCAGGGCACCAGTGCGAACTGAGGGTTTGTGGGCAGGTACAGGACAAGGCTTTATTTGTACTTGTGTAGAAGTGTGCTTCAACAGCAATTTCTTTCTGAACTTTTCAATTGTTTTCCCAAGGGAAATTTTAGAAATTGGTAGCCAGGTTGTCTGTAAACTTCCAAGACCAAAGCAGACAGAAATTCTGTAAGGTAATGTATGTTCTGTAGAATTTAGGAAGCAGAGTCTCATGAGACTTGTCTTTATTAAGTCACCTTCTGGTGCAGGTCCTGTCACATCTCACATGGTTCCTGCCCTCTTCCCCAAGGGAGCTGCCTCCTGGAGTGTTTGTCCTCTGTGTGAAACTCCTGTCTTCAGGCAGTGTCATCACCCAAGGCTGTATCTTAGGGAACTGAGACAGCGAGAAAACATTTATTTGTAGATGATCATTTTTCTTAATGAGACACACTGTGCCTTGGGTTTGTTTCCCCCTGCTGCTCCTCTGACTGTCTCCATTGTCAGCTGTGTTTAAATATAATTGACAGCAAGCAAACCAGGAGTTAAAAATGTGTGGCAATGTAGTCTGCCATGAGGATCAGTCTGTGGAGGAGAGTATTTACATCTGAATGTCATGACAGCAGCTCTTTGTTTTGGACAGGACATTCCTAACCAATTCTACCGAGATCCTGGCAGCCTGCATGAAATCCTCAGGTCAGTGGCAAATGAGTTGTTAATTGTGAGCTTTAGCGACTGGCAAAGCTGCAGTTTGATATTAATCACATTTTGTTGTTCTGCTATGCAGGAGTTTTGTTCGTAGGAGTAGGTGCCCCCTGGTCTTTATAATCTCAGATAACTTCAGTGGAGACAGCAACCAGAGGTCACTGTTCCCCGCTGAAATTGTAGAGGAGTTGTGTATATGCAATATTAGGTGAGACCTTCTACCTCATTAAAACATGGTACAGATAACTGAGAGGTTAGAAGCTAATTAATTTGTTACTATTGAATTCAACAGTTTCAAGCCTGTCACACCAACAAATATGATGAAAGTTCTCAATCGAATAGCTGCAGCAGAAGCCTGTATGGTAAGTTGTCAAAGCTCTTAACTTCTCTGCAGGGCTAGGACCATATTAAAATGTTATTTTTGTTAGTGTATTTGATCTTTGATAGCAGAGCCCCACATCTCCCCAGATTAAAAAAACTTTTTCCCCAGGGCAACAGAAGCCAGGAACAAGCTGGAAAGATACCTTGATTTTAAGATCAGTTTCACTTGATCTGTAGTCCAAGTCTACAAAATTGCTTCTGAAAATTGCTCTGGTTATTACAGTAACTATATAAAGGAAACAAATAATAGGAAGAGATATAATCTTTCATGTATCCAGTGAGGCCAGAAGAGGTCATGAACCTAAATCTTATATTGTTCCTGAATGGTATTGATTACAAGCAGTATCATATCGAGTGACACCTTGCAAAGAGTTATGTGCATTTTTCTCTTTAATATTGTTATATAAATTGAGACAGTGTGCTTAAACAAATTAAGTTTTTTAAAGTTTACAGTATTCTGTGGTTTGAGCACATGGTGGGTACTCATGTGTCTGTTCATGGTGTGTGTCAGGGGTTGGTTCCCAGAGACATGTTTAAATACTCCTTTTCCTGCTCTTCTATTGCTTTCAATACTGCTGTTTTTCCTGTTTCTTCTATTGCTGTTTTTCCTTGTAGAACAGAGAGAATTACACCCCTGATAGAACTTCTCTGGAGTTGCTTTGCAGAGGTTGTTCAGGTGACATAAGAAGTGCAATAAACAGCCTTCAGTTTTCCTCTACAAAAGGTAAAAATTAAGGTTTTGTTAGGTGAAGTGATACTTTGACCATTTCTGCTGAAAACATGTTCTGTTCACAGCTGCAGCACAGGTGGGTGAGTTGCAGAAACATTCTGGACACGCTTCTGTGGAGCAGGAATAAACACAGGCTGTGTGGGGGTGTGAGTGGGGCTCAGCTGCTACAGGCTGGGCTTAAACCGTGACACCTGTGCGTGTGCTGGTGTGATTTGATTAAATACCCCCTTTTCTTCCTGGTATCTCTGCTCTTTGTGTTTGCTGTTCCGAGTTTCTGTGATGCAGCCTTAGTTTGAAAGGGATACTCTCATTGCTTGGTTTCTGCATTTCCTAAACTGCTGGTTTTATAAGCATTTTGCAAGTCAGTAGTTGTTAAGGAACCGGTGTATGTGAGTTGCATTTTTAAAGGTTGCACTCTGACGTGTGTTGCTCATTCTCAGCACTGTGAAATGGTGACATCATTTACATTAAACTTAGGCCTAAGGAAACAGACTCAGCAATTGTCTTCTGCTATATGTGGTAGAGCTAGTAATGGTATTGTTTCTGCCATACATTTTTTTTCTCCCATTTGCTTTGCAAATAGCAAATGTGCTCATGGAATACAAAATTAAAGGTAATTTCAAGCCCATTTTTCAAAAGGCAGTGTTTACTTGGAGTTTAGGGTGTATTGAAATTAGCTGGGCAGTGTTAGTTGTGTTACACAAGACAGAGAGTGAAGTTTCTACATTTAACTTGCAGATGTTGAAGGTCAATGATTCTGATGATGTCTTCAGGTGTACCAGGCTTGGATTGTTCTGTGTGAATCAGAAAAACAGAGGATTGCTCTCAGTGGGGTGATTATGCCATTAGTATGAGTGAATATTAGATTGGTGATATCTGAGAAAAGCATACAGCACCTCAGTGCTGGACACATCCTCCAGAAAATCTAAATAATGTTAAAATAACCAGTTTGTGCAGTTTTTAATAAGTTAGCTTAAAAATTTAAAACCATGATAGTTAGAGCTGGGGAGAAAATAAAGGCAGACCTTCAGAGCTTCTGGTGTGTGGACTGTTGGAGTCACAGCACACTGAGCATTCTCCTCTCACATTTTCCCTAGCATTGAGAAGGTGTTTGAACAGAACATCTGTAGCTGTGCAGGTGTTTCAGTGATGTGGGTGATACTGTGCAAATCTGGGAGATTCCCCATCTCCTTGCTGGTCTCCTGAGCGTGCAGCATTTGTTTTTTATGTACATAAAGTGTGATTCTTCATGTGTGTATCTATGTGAGCACCATTGATACATTCATTTTGTAACCCTATTAATGGGTAGAATAGATCCATGGTAATTGTGGGAGAAAAGGAAAACATATACCTAAAGGATCATTTATCTTAGCTCAGTAAGGAACATTCAAATGCCACAAAATGAAATTGTGGGTGAAAAATTTCAAGTTTATTAACTTAGAGTAGAATAAGGGTTTTATTTCGTGAAGCTCAAAACTTCGTGGAAGATAGTAGGCAGTTGGAAGAATCACCTAAATGAAAGATTTTCTTTGCCACTTTATGTTTCAGGGAGGGAGGTTATTGTACAGATAATGCCAGTAGAAGACAAAATTGATAAGGAAACAAGATGTAACTGAAATAACAGTATGCAACTGAAATATATTTTACAAATATTTGTACTTGTGCTTTATAAACATGAAATTTAAACGTGGTCAAGTGGGGAATGTGTCAGAACTACAAGGGATAAGCCTGAAAGTTTTTTTCAAAGACAGCTGTTTGTTGTTCAGAAAAGTACTTGGTACCTCAGCTGTGGCTTAAGGGACAGAAGTGGAATGAAGGTAATGAATGATGCTAATTTAGGTGCCTGAGTTGTGTTCCTAATAAATGAGTTTTCTTATAGTGCTCCCATTGATATAGCCTGTTCTGTTCCTTTTATTAGTACTGTTCACACAGAACATCAGCAGCAGCATAATAGAAAACTTCTGCAGATTCATGTACTCTGTCTTGATTTTATTTTTTATTGTATTAATAGGCTGCTCATTGGAGAAAGAATTTTGGTCAAAGAAGAAGAAGAGCTCCACAATAAAATGTGATGAAACAGGAGTATCCAAAGTAAGAAAGAAAAGTAAATGTGATGCCTCAGAAGACCAGGAGATACAAGCGATTGGTGGCAAGGATGCATCCATTTTTCTCTTCCATGCTCTGGGGAAAATTATTTATTGCAAAAGTAAGAAAACTTTGACTTACTCTCCCTTTCAGTGGGCAAAGCATGTCAGCTGCTCCTAGCTGGAGTTGCTAAAGTAAGGCTTTGGATGGGCTCTGTCTGGGATGTTTGGTCAGTCACAACAGCACAAAATCAGCTACATCAGGGTCCCTCATGCCACTGGCTGGGCACATTTTGGTTGTAATTCCCAGTACTGGCTCCAAAACCACCTGAGAAGTAGTGAGGTGAGGGAATACAAAAATTACTTTGTTAGGTTTGTTATATGAAGCTTAATGCAGCGAATTGTGTGTTGATGACTGTGTAGTATTGACTATAATAATTAAGTACCTGTACCTGTCCCAGAGCTTTCTGGGAATGGAAAAGGCTGTAATTTACTGCTGGTGGAGCTGACAGTTGCTAACATTTGTGAGCATAAAGCCTGTGCAATCCTTTTCAGGAGAAGCAGTGTCAGAAGCAGAGTGCCCTCAGCTGCCTGCCCACCTGTCCGGACACCGCCGCGACACCTTGCTCATCCAGCCTGAGGTACTGCTGCAATGGCCCCAGGAGCTCAGCTGGGCCCCACAGGAGTGGTTCACATCCTCAGCCACATGGGGCTCCTTACTGCTCTCACTTGGTGGGCCTTCAGCCTGACTTAGGGAATCACTCACCTGGGAGGGAGCACTGGGGCAAACCAGGCCCTTGTGTCTGGGCATCCCTGCACAGGCCGTGTGTTCCAGCTCCCTGACCTAGATGTATCACAGCTTTTTGTACAAGGGTCCTTCTCCTTATCCACCTGTAAAATCCAAACTTTTCTTCTTCCTGACAGGATATTGTGGAGAAATCACATATGTCTGGAAGCATGTTCAATCTATACCTTCACCAGAACTACGTGGACTTTTTTTCTGACATAGATGATGTAGTGAGAGCCAGTGAATATTTGAGCACTGCTGATGTCCTTTGCAGTAATTGGGGTGTAAGTGTCATCTTTGTATAGACATACATTTGTCTTTAAGTACTTTGAGCCTCTAGACTTTGCACTGCGTTTTTGGGAGTTTGCTGCAAACTTAGGGTGTGAGTGATTTGAATTGTTAATGAATGCTAAAGTACATCAGCTGCAGAAGAGATGCAGAGCCAATGTTTTGTCCAGCTTCTGTCAGCATTTTACTACAATGGGTTGTAGCGTTTGTAGGATACTCTACAAAGTATTTTTGAGTAAAATATGTTTCTGCTAAGAAGGAATCAAGCTATTTCTTTTTTCTCAGCTGCCTTGAATACAAGTTTTGCAGTAATCTGAACTCCAGAAAGCTGTGCATGCTGTGCCACTGTGTGTGTTTCACTGTGCAGATGAGCTGCCTGGAGCTCACCCAAGGCCCTGTTTCTCTCTCAGGCACGGCTGGTGATGGAGAGCTACAGTGCCTCCGTGGCTACCCGGGGGGTGATCCACTCCAACACCTCCAGGGCCTTTGCCCACCAGCAGGGGGGCATGGGCTTCCGACCCTTACACAAACCCCAGTGGTTTTTGATCAACAAAAAGGTAAATCCTTGATTTTGGTTTTTTTTTAATTCCTTTTCCCATAAGGTGTGACTATTGAGTAGTATAGATCAAATGTGATCACTAACTTGCTAAACTTGTCAAATATCCTATTTTGAGATAATCTGGTCCTATAAAGCACTTGCTAGAAGAGCAGTCTGCATCACTCCTTTAATGTAAAAGTAAATTGGAGGCCAGTGACAAAGTCTGATGCCTGTGTCCAAGCTGGTATGTTCCTGAGAGAGTCTTAGTCCTAAATTAATAGAGAGACAACTAAGTGCTGTTAAGTATTTCTAGAACTAAGTCTGGTTTTGTGCAGTTTGAAGCACATTGAACTGTTGTATAAGTGTAAGAAATGTTTGCTGTTATGGTTTATATGTTTATCAGAAATAGCTTGTTCAGGAGACACGGCAGGTCTTGGCATGTTTTTACTTTTGAACTAATTATGTTGGCAAAAAGCATTGGCCTGGGTGGGCTGGGAATTGTGTAATCAAGGACTATGTTTGGGGTTTTTTTAATGCCTAGTAAAAGGCAAAGTTGAAGGATTCTACCATTTTTAAGATTGGCATGGTAACTGCTTACCTTTTCTTTATCTGGTCTCATTTTTCAGTAGCATTTTCCCCGTAGCAGGCAGCAAGGAAGTCTGTGTTTTATGGTACAGAACATCTACATTCTTAATGTTTTACCAGGTTTTTCACTTGTGTTCCCCCATCTCTTACAGTATCAGGAAAATTGCATTGCTGCAAAATCTCTGTTCTCAAGCTTCTGTTTACCACCTGAGTGCCTTCAGACAGAGCTGCTGCCTTATCTTGCTATGTTAGCAAACCCAATGAGAAACCAAGGTAAGATGGATCAAGGTAACTCTTGATCTTGGACTCTTTTTGCAGTTGAAACATACTGGCAAATTTCATAAGCCACAAGGTCAATACTGTTTATATTTTTGCCTAAGCATAAAACATTCTCCTGGCAAATGTTATGTAGGTGATGCCCAAGGATGCTTCCACTACCACAGCCAAAATTAAAGCTGCCCTGGTAGCTTGGGCAAGCTGTAGTGGTTAAGGTGCTCTCTAGACTTAGGCCTTTGATTATATTTGCTGGAGGATTTGATGAGAAGAGTTTTGAAAACCCAGCAGCCAGTATTGACTAGATCTTTATTGCTTACTGATACCCTTCTGAGAAGACAAAGGACTCTGCATGATTGAATGTGAATCAAGCAAAAGCCATTAATTCAACTCTAAACATACTTTATATTCACTTCTTGGTCTACACAGCCATGCATTGTTTGATTGGCAGCTCTGCTTTGTCCACAAGGCAGCACACATCTTTTTATTAATCCAATTGCTAGAAGCTGTAAGCATCATTTTACTGGGGTTGACACCCCTTTGTCTGTTACCAACTTTTCTGCCTCTTCTTGCAACATCAGCTTTTTTATCCACAAAGATGACCTCATTCTTTAGTTCCAGAAGGTTAGGCTGGTTCATTAAGTACACGTCCATTTTCCTGTGACTATGATCCCTCACCTTTCCAGCAACAGCAACACACAACAGCTCAAAAAAGCCCTTCACAGATAAAAGAAGCAAAAATAAAAGTTTGCAGTGCATTAAAAAAAAAAAAGCTAAATCTGAGATAATCCATTAGCAAATAGGTAATGCAGAAAAATTTACCTTGTGTGGTACATAATGCAAAAATTAGTATTTAGAGAGCTGGGTCACTTATGCTGTTGTTAATTGTTTCTAATACGAAGCATCATGTCTTAACTAGGCCTTGACATCTGCATGAGTGAATTTTGCAGGCTGTGGGAAACCAGCTCTACATGATAAATACACAGGTCAGGGATTTGGAATTTTGTGTGTAGGCCCATCAGTACATATGTTGTGGCAAACTGTAACAGTTTGGGGGCAGAAAAAGTTACATGCACCATGTTTTCATATCTAAAATATTTCAAATCTTTTCAGGAATACTCGCCCAAAGTCAGTGTTTATTTTCTGGTATGCTCAGCTGTCTGTTCATTATGATCTCTCTGATATGATACTGGTGGCTCTTTGTTTTAGCTCAGATTGCTTTTATCCAAGACGTGGGGAGGCTGCCACTGAAAAGACATTTTGGGAGGTAAGCTGGACTTCTGTCTGTAGTTACAAAGTGAGACTGTGTCATATATGAAGGGGAAGAACCCTTCATTACATAGGTCTGTCATGTGACATTCAAAGATAAAGTATTTTTAAAGGTTTATTCAATCTGGAATTAGATAGCTGCACTGATTTCATCTGGTAGAAGCTCTGCCTGTAAGGCTACTTAGAGTGCAGCTTTGTTCAGAGTGTGTGGTTTCTCGTCAGGCTGTAGCTGCTGACTGCTGGAAACCCAGGTGTTCCCTGTGGGGCTGCAGTGCCCTCCTCACAGGCTGTGTGTGCAGCCTCAGGTGACATGGCACGAGGAGCTCTGTTGTGACTCTTGTGAGCCCTCTGAATCAGAGACACCACTGACCCCAGCAGAGCCTCAGCTACACTTCTATAGCTGTGATGCCCCTGGAATTTAAAAAGTATTTAATTGGTGTGGTTTTAGCAAAGAATCAACTTCACAGCTGCAGTGAGACAAACTGTCATCTCCTAACTAGCACATAGTTTGTTGAGGCATCTGATAGAGCATCTCCTCCTTGTCCCTGGTGTTGCTGCTGAGTTTAACTATGAATTTCCAAGCTGTATTTCCAGGAACCACGCTATTCCCCTGCTGTTGCATTAAAAGCCCTTTTGTTGTTAGTCAGGGAGGAAGGAGGGTGTCCCTAAGGTGTGTATTTCTTCGTAATCCCCCTGGTCTGTGCCACAAGGTGTAACGTTTCTCTAAGTTTCCCTGCAGCATACCTGTGGATACTGACATTTTTTGTCTGCATTAATAAGTTTGTGGAGTGTCACAATGTGTGATCCGAGGGGTGATGCCCTTCTGGCAGCACTGCCATCCTTCTCCATCTGTTCAGTAGTACAGAGAAATGCAGCTGTGCTGCTAGAGAGCAAGGTGTGTTCCTGAGCAGCGCCTGCAGTGCCTCTGCCGGAGGCAGTGAGGTTCTGCCGGGGCCCTGGGAGCAGCCTGGGCCGTGCTCAGGGTGCTGCTCCCCGGTGCTTCGCAGGCTGCAGCTGGAGGCTCTGGGTGACAAGGACCCCGGCGTGCCGGAGCTGTCCCACGGGGACGGCGACCCCGAGGGGCTCCCCTCCAGCCAGTCCAGCGGCAGCGACCTGCCCGGCAGCCAGCCCCAGCCCGTGGCAGCCCAGGCCCTCCTGGAGGAGGAGGAACTGAGGATCGAGGAGTACGACAGCGACTGAGAGACCGCGACACGCCCCGTGCCGTGCCCGCAGCGCCGGGGAGCTCTGCCCAGCAGGACTGGCAAGCCGTGCTCGAGGGCTGGGAGCCAGCCCGGGGCTGCTGTGAGCCCGCAGGGAGCTCCCGGAGCCCTCCTGCTCTGCAGGGCCGGCCCGAGCCCAGGGCTCCGGTACCGGCCGCTTCCTGCCTCTCCTGAGCCGTGACACTGCCTGAGGGCGGTAACCAGAGAGAAAGGACTGAAATCAGTTTGAAAGAGACTCGAGATTAGCAGTGTCACTCTTAAATTATTTGTATTTTTACACGTTGTAATATACTTTGCAATTGTGCGGTGTGTTCCTGAGTACACATTCCATAAGTCGTCAGTATTTGGAGGGCTTACTCAAATTTACACTCAAAAAAACTGCTGTTTGGAAGTTTAGCCCTTCTGGAAAGAGGAGGCTGAAATTTACACCTAAAAAGTCACCATACTGATGATGTAAAGAAAACTTCTATTGCATTCATACTGTTTTGTACTCTCACTTAGAGAAAACATAAACAAGATCTTCATGTCTTTATAAGTGGAACTAATGTTGTACCATGGATTATTTTGTATTCCTCTTGGAAAAATTTTTCATAACTTTTAGAGGGGAAAAGAAGTTGTACTTTGTAGGAAGTTAATGTATAATGTGCAGTTTTTCTCCTTGGTTTACAGTTGTGCTGGGGGAAACACTGATCTGTGTTTGGTAACTGACACGACTGAGTGCTGTGGTTAATGCCACAGAAGAGAGGAAAAAAACAGCTTTGTGTGATGCACGTTGGCATTCCTGCATTGCTTACAGCCAGTTTAGTGACAGAAAACATGTGTTTATCCACCCTGACCTTGGGTTTATGCTGTTAAATAAGAGTCTGCACCTGTCCTCTCTCAAGGGACAGGTGTAGTCTTTTCATCTACAGCTATTGCTTAATTTTGAAGGGGCAAATGTCTCTCCTAAGTCTGAAATTCTGTCACAGCTGTACTCATTACAGCAAATCAGAATGTCTTTGGCTGTTTATGACCATTAACCCTTTTCCAGAGTGGTTTGGGTGGGCTGTTCCTGGGGTGCCTCCAGCACAAGTAATAACCAGGCACAAAATACAGATTTTTATCTTGCAAGCACACTGCCACTCTCCTTTGTTGTGTCTTTTCAGCTTTCTTTACAGTAGCACCAGGTAACTGCAGCTGCCGTGCTGGCCTTTCCCTTGGTAGGACAGAAATCAACGCTCACCTGGCCAATCCCACCTGGCGCCGTGAGCTACAGTGTGCAGAGCTGCTGTGCAAAAGCTCTGTCATGTGAAAGCAAGACCTGGGCACGCACAAAGCCCCCATTGCTCTGTCTGGAGCCTGAGTGGTGTGCAGTGAGCAACACCGGGTGAGGCCGAGGCTGGGCTGGCAGCACAGGCAGGGGCAGGAACGAGTGGCAGTGCAGCCCCCCCGCCATTCTGGCTCCTCACTGTCCCACCTGTGAGCTGGGGAAAGAAGAGAGCTGGGCTTCACACAGGGCTCAGAGGACCCTGGGGGTGCTGGCCAGCCCTGGTTAAGCACAAGCCAGGAGTGTGCCCAGGTGGCCAAGAAGGCCAGTGGCTCCTGGCCTGGATCAGGAATGGTGTGGCCAGCAGGAGCAGGGCAGTGATTCTTCCCCTGTGCTCAGCACTGGCTGGGCAGCACCTCGAGTGCTGTGTCCAGTTCTGGGCCCCCCAATTTTGGAAGGCCATGGAGGGGCTGGAGCATGTTCAGAGAAGGGCAGCAAGGCTGGGGAGGGTCTGGAGCACAGGTGCTGTGAGGAGCAGCTGAGGGAGCTGGGGTGTTTATCCTGGAGAAAAGGAGGCTCAGGGGACACCTCCTCACCCTCTACAGCTCCTGAGAGGTGGCTGTGCCCAGGTGGGGCTCGGGCTCTGCTCCCAGGTGACACGGACAGAAAAAGAGGACACAGCCTGAGCTGCACCAGGGGAAGGCAAGGCTGGACATCAGGAAAAAATTCTCCACTGAAAGAAGGGTTGGGCACTGGAATGGGCTGCCCAGGGAGGTGTGGAGTCACTGTCCCTGGAGGGATTTAACAAAGCCAGGATGTGGCACTGGGTGCCAGGGTTTAGTTGATGAGGAGGTGTTGGGTCATAGCTGGGACTTGATGGTCCCAAAGGTCTTTTCCAACCTAGCTCATGCTGTGATTCTGTGATTTAGGAGCATCCCCAGAAGGAAGGGTGCCTGTGCCTTCTGGGTGTGATTAGAGAGCTGAAAGTGCTCTGGGTGCCTTTGGGGAGCCCCATGGCTCACACTGGAACACCCAGCCCTGTCTCCATGAGAAGCTCTGACTGGGGGTGGGCTCGGGGCTGCCCCTCACAAGAGACCTTGGCCAGGGTTAGGGACAGGACACACAGATGCAGATGGCTGAGAGCACCATGGAAACACAACAGTTAAACACAAGCAGTATTTCCCTTCTTCCCCTGATGCTGTGGGGACCAGTGTCCCCTTGTGAAGTCACCTGCTGGTGGAGGGTGACAAACCAAGTGTCACCCTCCACTGGGGGCTGTGCTGTGATGTCACATCCCTCCCCGACTGTCCTTGGGCAACGGCAGGGCCAGCGTGGCTCCAGCCTGGACTGCTGCCAAGCGAGGCCCTAGGGCTTGGAGAGTCCAGCCAGGCGTCTCCTGGAGCCGTGGGCTGACACTGGGAATTCCCTGCCCGTGTCCCGAGCCCTGCCTGCCATAGGCAGCCGGCACCGTGGCGCTTGCAGCACTGCAGGTGAGCCCCGCGGGGATGTTCCCCACAGGGTGTCCGGGGCTCGGGGAGCAGGGAGGGTGTCCTCCGGGGCCTGGGCCTTTCTTCCTGCCCTGTATGCCCCAGGACAGCCAGTGCCCACGGCCTCTCTCCATTCCGCAGCGCGTGACATGCTCTGGAAGCGCTACAGAATCACAGAATCACCAAGGCTGGAAGAGACCTTCGAGATCCCCAAGTGCAGCTGCGGGCCCTGCACCGCGGCCGCTGCCAGCCATGGGGAGCGTCCTGTCCTTGTATCTCCCCGCGGCGCCGCCGGCCGCCAGCAAGGCCACGCAGACGGACTGGAACTGCCCGGTGTGCCACAGCGTGGAGGGCGACACGGCCGCCGTGCCCTGCGGCCACAAGTTCTGCCTGGGCTGCCTGCTGCGCCACACGGCCGGCAGCGCCACGTGCCCGCTGTGCGCCAGCCCCGTGCTCAGCGCCCGCTTCTCCGTGCTGGGCCGCAACGATTTCCTGCAGTGCCTGCTGAGCCCGGCCGGAGCGCCGCCCGCGCCCGCCAGCTGGGCCCCCCGCGCCCTGTTCCGCCTGGTCTACACCGGGCCCGCCGCCCCGCGGGCAGCGCCGGCCGCGGCTGAGCCGGCGGGCCCGGAGGCCGAGGAGGAGTTCCCGGTGGAGCTGTGGGCAGAACTGCTGCACGGGCACGAGCGGCTGCTGGAGCCCGTGCGGCCCTGGCTGCGGCACAGCCTGGACACCATCTACGGCCCGCACTGGTGGGAGGCGCGGCAGGTGGAGACCATCGCGCTGGCCACGCTGTGCATCTGCGGCCCGGACCGGGCCGAGCTCACGCACATGCTGCAGAGCTACCTGGGCGACTACACCGCGCCGCTCATCCACGGCCTCATCCACGTCGCCGTGCATGGCTGCAGGCAGGCCTGGCTGCGGCGGCGCTCGCCGCCGGCCCCCGAGGACGAGCCGGACGAGGCCGAGAGCCCCGCGGCCGGCTCCGGCCCCTCCTCACCGGGCGGGACCCCCGGCCTGGCTCCGGACCCCGCAGGACCCGGCCGGGGGGAGCGGCCCGGCCAGCCCGAGCCCGGGGGAGCCGGCCTTCCCCCGGCCGCGCCCGCCCCCGCCGGGCAGGAGCGGCCCCGCGGCGGCCCCGAGCAGCGCCGGGCC